>VYZR01071609.1:0-10872 GCA_013400675.1 Oxylabes madagascariensis | reverse complement strand
ACACCCCAACAACCCCACCCTGGACCTGGGTGGTGTCAGAAGCTCCTGAAGGCCCTCGTGGGGTGGCAGAGGGTGTTGGAACATCAGCACTGCCACTTCACAGCAGCTTCAAGCAGTTTTAAGCAGTTTAATACTGTCTAAAGGTTGCCACAACTCCTGGAAAGAGTATTTTCCTTGGGCAGTTTGCTGAGAGCTTCCGAAAGCACAGGAAGAGTCTTAACTGGCTGTTTTCAGAGCAAATACGGAGAGCAGCAGCTCAGGCTCAAGGGACACTGCCACATTCAAAGCCCACAGGGGCAGATCACATTGTAGACACAGGAAAGGCCGATTTTCCTCACTGCAGAGAAATAATTGGGATGCTGGGAGGTGCAGGCGTGGTGCTGGGGGTGTCAGAGGGTCCAGTTTGGATAAATATCAAAGATGGGCCTATGGGATTTCAGGGAAGGATTTTTAATACAGAAATTCTTTCTGTGAGGACACCCTGCGGACATCACAGCCCCCCCAATTCCAGCTGGGGCACCCCTTGAGTTGGATGCTCCTGAGCACACCACACAGCCAGGAATTGCTTCATGGAGTGGGACATAAATATAAACAAGGTTCAGTCCAGCTGCTCAGAGCTTATCTCCTCATAGCCAAGATAACTCCACCACGTATTTTGAATTTGGCAAACAAATATTCCTTTGGGCTTTTCCTTGGGAGCAATTTGAGCTCAGGTTTCTTTAAGGGATCCCTCTATTGATCCCTAAAGGAATGACCTAGGAGAGGGCAGCACTCCTGGCTCCCCAAATGTCTGCTCCAGGTACTTCTCTGCTCAAGCAGGGCAGGTGTCAGACACCTTCCGTGGCAAGTGAGACACTGGGATGGGCCACTGGTCACTGGAGTCAAGGAATGGGGGTATTTTGAGATGGGAACTTCTGAACTGTCCCAAACCTTCAATATTCTCATCTAGGAGAAGGAGGACTAGGAGGACTGTTAACAGTTGATCTGCTGAGATTATCCATGGAATTTTGGGGATCAGCTTCCCAGCAGCACGGGAAAGGGATGTCCTGACCTGATGTGACATTAGAGACTCTGCAGCAGAAATATTCCTGTTCCTGGAAAAGCCTGGGGACAGGGGGAAGGCCCAGCAGAAAAAACAGGAGTTGGTGGTGGGCTCAGAGGGAAAGGTGGAGGATAAAGAAGAGAAGACTGCTGTGGGATTGGGGACCCCTGGAAGTACAGGTCTGGCACAAAGGGACATGGAGAGAGGGTGGGAACCAGCCTGGAGTGATGTGCAGACAGCACTGATCCTTCTGCCAGGTGAGCCAGGACAAATTGGGTGAGTGAGGTACAGAAAAGCCAATCCTGCCCAAGCAACATTATTTTATCCCTCTGTGCTGCTCCTCCAGCCTTGCCCGGGTTATTGGGAGGGATATGATGGAATGGGCTTTGCCAGCTGTGTTAAGAACCGTGACAGATAATGCATTACACTTCCAGGCCACAGCATAACTTTTTCCACAGTAATTACTTTCGATTTCCTCCCAATAAATACACTGCTCCTCTTCCCTCTGCAGTAATTGAGGGTATTTATTCCTCAGGAAGATTAACTGTCCTTTGGAGCCCAAAATGGATGGGGGGGCCTGGGGAGATCAATGTGAGTGCTCGTAGCATTTGTCTCTTGGGGAAGGCCTGAGGACCTTCCAGCTGGCCTCAGATGATCCCTTCTCCCTTCTCCCTGAGCATCCTGGCCCACTGGGAGTTGTCCCTGCCCAAGATGGGCTTGAAGGTCCCTTCCTGCCCAAACCATTCCATGATTCCATGATTCTTTTGATGGCCTCCCACTGTGTCCAGAGCCTGTGGAAAACCTCTGTTTAGGCCGAGCCTTGTGGGTGGTGTCCTGCTGCTGTCACACCTGGGATAAAACAGAGATTTAGGTTCCTCTGTCATTTATTACTCTGTTATTTCCCCAGTTTTTCTAAGTTATCCTCTTATCCCTTTCTCCCTGAGTTCTGTAGCCAGTGTTCCAAGGAAGGGAAGGATTTTCCCTGTGATTCCAAGTTATGGGGTGTCTTCTCCCTGAGGAATGTGTGTAAAAATAGGCAGTGAGGGGATGGCGCTGAGACATGGAATTCTGGAGATCAGGGGGAGAACTCAGCCCCAGGAATGTCCTACAACACAGCTGGGTGATTGTCTTAAATCCTCACAGTTCTCTTGAACTTCACAGGAGAAAATGAGAGAATGCAGCTTGGGAGAGAGGCAAATCCCTGTCTTTGGTCTGGGGATAGCTAGGGTTCCCATAGGGATTTCAGCCATGGCTGTCTGGTAAGATTTTGTCACATCAGAATTACTTGAAAATCTGTAAAATGAAAATGAAAATGAAAATGGAAATAAAAATGAAAATGAAAATGAAAATGAATCCCTGCCTGTGCAGCTCTGGAGTTGCTCTGCTTTCCCACAGCAGCTAGGACCAATCACCTCCTTATGGATGTGGAAGGGATGGTAAAAAGGGATGTGGAGGTGAAAATCCCAAGGAAAAACAGCTTGAGCTCAGGCCTAAGGTGAAAATCTGGACTTAAAACCAGTGAGAACAAGGCCTGAGCTGTGCATCTTTCAGGATTTCCTGCTCTCATTGGAATAACAGCCACTGGGAAATGTGATCCTCCCACAGTCTTTCCCAGGGCTCAGTTTTCCCTTTGGTGACAGGGATGTGCTGATAACATGGAAGAGGTTAAGGAAAGCAGCAATCCTGTGGAATATTGCACTGCCAGGAAAATGACACCTCTACAGAGGCACCAGGGCTTCCTTTTTCCTTCAAGTTGGATAAATGTGCTCTTTCTTCTTCAAAGTGCTCCATGTCTGGCCTTTTTGTGGGAATTGTTGGTGCCTCAAAATTCATGGAATGATGTCTGTACTTCCCGTCTCCTTCTGCACAGGGGGAGGATCTCAGCCTCCTTGGAAAACTCAGGAATCATGAGGTGGAAGATCTTTCGATCCGCAAAAATCAAATTCAAGATCTTGTAGAGTTGACTGAGCCAGCTGGGATTGGCCTCAACTTCTCTCCCATTTCCTGCTGGGAATATCCAGCAGGAGGAAGGCAGAGCTGACAGAGTTTTCCAAGGATACAAAGATCAAATTTTGACCATTTTTTGATCTGTGCCAGGTGAATTTTAAATGCAGCTTTACAAAATGGCAAAATATGGGAAAGAAGTCCTGGCACCCCAGGAAGGACAGCAGCAAGGGGTGAGAGGGACCCACACCTCTGAAAACTCAGAAAATAAAAAATATCTCCTTGGACTTTTGCCCAACACTCTCCCAGAGGCTCCACAATTTCCACTGTGTTCAGGCAGGTATTTTTAGGACCCTTATTAAATACTAGCTGTAAAATCATCATAAGAGGATTCCTTCCACTGTGAATATTCTTAACTACCTTGTTTTGAGCTAATTACATTAAAATGTTTCCAGGTTTCTGGGTCTTCAGTAGAAGTCCTCTTAAAGGAAAATTTGATTTCCTCATTTTCTTTGCCCCCGTTTTCTTTGCCCCCATTTTCTTTTCTGTTTTTGCCCAGGGGTTTTGTCCCATCCCTGGAAGTGTCCAAGACCATGTTGGATGGGGCTTGGAGGAACCTGGGAGAATGGAAGTTGTCCATTTAGGGTGGAAGGAGATGTTCCAGTGCAGGTCTTGGTGGAAGCAGAAGACAAAGTCCATAATCCCTCGCTCCTCTGCTTTTGGGGCCATTTGTAGCTGTTATTAATGAAAGTGAAATAAAATGAATGTATTTCTCATTTTCCTGTGGGTGTGTGGTGGTGGTGGTTGGACTCAATCCCCTAAAGGGCTTTTCCAACGGTAACGATTCCATAATTCCATTATTTCCCCTGCATTTCACCAGAGCACTGCCAAGGTCAGCTGAGCCCTCCTCTGAGAAACACCTTCATTTAGAAATTTGCTGAACTCCAGGAGTCTGGAGGGCACCAGAGGGGTCTCTGTGATGATCCAGTAGCAGGAATTTTGTCTCCTATGTCACAGGATTCTGGGAACATCTCATATATCCCTGACCTCAGCACCGAGGTCAGGACAGGATTGGAATGATTCTCATCAGGATTCAGTCCCACAGCTCCCAAAAACTTTGTGTTTCCTCTCACTTTTCTGACTCCTCCAAGGGAAAGCTCAATGATTCCATTCCACCCATTAGCAGGCATTTGGTAATTACTGGCCAGCATAAATTTTAATAATTATTATTATAATTCCTAATGCAATCATTAATCAATTCCTTATTATTGAGATAGCAATTACAGAAAGATTAATAACTCCAGCTAATACTTTTTAATTAATTTAATTTGGGGAGGTGAGGGAGTGAAAAGGAAACACTGCACTGCAGGCACTTCTCAGGGGGACATTTTCTTTTGGGCTTTTTGCACAATTCCTGTGTTTCCTCCCACATTGCTGGACTTTTCCTACACTTATAAATGTCCCTAGGTTTTTTTGGGATACCACGGCATGGTTATGGAGCTTTTAGTCCACTGGAGAGGAAGAGTTTTCCTCCAAGTCTTTCCAAACACCTCCCTTACCCTACACAGAGGTTCTGCTTCCCAAAACAGAGCAATAGGGATAAGAGGTTTCCCACACTTGTTTTCCAGGCCTCTACATTCCCAGCTGCCAGGTCACTTGGAATCTAACCCCTCCTTGCCATTCTTCCACTTTTAACCCTCTCCTGTATCCAACATGACAGGAAGAGGGACCTTCCTGGCTGAAAGCCTTCAGTGGGATCTTGGCTTTCAGAGAAAATTGTATCAATGCCTGGGAAACACCGCAATGAATGGGATGAGCATTTATTCCCGGGATAGAAGTCTCTTCCCTGATTCCTGCTCTGCCATGGGAGACTCTTTCCCAAAGACTATGGAGAAACTCCCAAATCCCAGCTTGTTTTGGTTGGGATTTCTCTGGAAATGGTGCTATTTTCCATGAAAGTAAGTAAGAAGCTGGAACTGGGAAAACACAGAGCTGATGCTGTCCCACATCCTCTCTTCATGGGAGAAGCAGGGACAGCCTGGCCTGTGGCCTCTCTTCAGCCTGGAGCTGACCTTCAGTATTCCAGTATTTAAACATTTGCATGTGACTCCTGCAATTCTGTGTTGGAATGGTAGAACCACAGACAGGATTGGGATGAACAGGATCTTACNTCCCAGGGGACAATTCCCACCCAAACTCCCATCCATCCCTGCCCTCTGGCAGGCTCAGACTCTCTTGCAAGGATTAAATTTCACACAGCATCCCAGAATATTTGAGTTGGAAGGGACCCACAAGGATCATCAAGTCCAGCACTAAAGTGAGTGGCTCAAATCCATGATTTTGGGATCAAATCCATGATTTTGGTGGTATCAGCACCCTGCTCTGGCCCACTGAGCCAGTTCCAGGTGGTTTTTTATCCCAACACATCCTGTTCTCCCACAAAAGTGTGATTCCCTCTCCAGAAAACACAGGAATATTTAAAGACAACCTGTGGCATGCTCTGGAATCCATCCATGTGGTAGACACCCAACTTCAGGGGTGGAAAATCCTCCCAGCCCCTCCAGCCATGCATTCATGGAGTCATCAAGACTGGAAAACACCTCCAAGACCATCAAATCCAGCCTTTTATTTGCGGATTTACTTTGTTCTCCTTCCCTTCATGGCTTCTCCTTGTTTTTTCTCACTCCTCTGGAATCTCATGGATATTTCTGGTGATATTTCCTCTGTGGGAAGAGGCTGCTCAGCCTGTCCCAGCTGGGTTCCAATCTAACATCCCACACCTCCTTTTGTTTCCTAATTTTGGGTCATGGAACCCTCGTGGGACTCCCAAAGTGTTTAAAACCCCTCTGTGCTGCAAAAACCATAGTTCCCTGACTTTTTTTTTTTTTTTTTTTTTTTTAATTCACTTCCTCATTTAGTATTTGCACAGAGTAACTCCGGGGTTGAGTTTCAAAGAAAATCTGTGAATTTTTAGCTGTTTGTGCTCTCCCTGTGCAGTGATAATTGCACAGAGGCTGACTTTTAATTAGCTCCAGAGCTGTGTGATATCTTTGGGAGTCAATGCAGTCCTTTATTTGCAGAAAACACATGGAAAATGTGCTGAATAAGCTGTAGAGTTTCCCTCCAGAAAGCAGGGAAAGAACTAATCCAGTTTTATGTAAGTTCACTCCGAGTTTGTTTTCGCAAGTTAAAAAAAAAGATGGAAAAAGGGAAACAAAAAGAAAGGAAAAAGAAGCATTTATTACATTTTAATGAGTGAAAACTAAGCCCACACAGCAATGGGGGAGCTGACAATAATATATGGCTTTAATTAGCAATCAGGATTTGAGGAACAGCTTATTATGCTAATGGGTTCAGAGCTTCCCAGGAAAAAAATGTGCCTATGGAAAGAGCTGGTAATGACAAGAAGATCTCCAGTTTGTAACAGAATCCCAGAATGCTTCAGACAATAATTTCACATTTCCTCCCGTGTTTGTGATGAAACTCTGGATTTCAGATGCGCTGGGTAATCCCAGCGGGCTGAGGCAAAATATAATGACCCCAAACTTTTATCCCTAAAGGCAGAGAATGAGTGATTTTGCTCTCCAAAAGAAACTCTGCCATGCCATGGGTTTGAGTTGAAGGAGTTGGAATCTGAGCTGAATTAATTGGAAATGCAGCAGTTTAAATAAATTTGCTTTAAATAAAGCAATTAACCTGCTGGAGCCTGTCCAGTTCGGAGGTTGTGGTCAGATCTGTGGTTCCGAGGCTGAGCAGTGGCTGGTGGAGAGGACACACTAATGAGATGCTGGGTAATTAACTCCCAGCTGCCAGATTCCCAAGGGAATGTGATCCACAGCAAGGATTTGGGGATTCAGAGTAAATATTTTTAGGGACATCAGGATTTATCCAGGAAGGACTGATGGGTGCTCAGGTGAGAGGAGCAGGGGAAGAACTTCTCACAGGAGGTTGGTGGGGAGAGGGTGGAGGCACCATGGTGCTTTCATACCCAGCTTCCCTTTGGATCTGTTCCTTCCCAAGGGATAATCAGGAAACTTGTGTTAAGCCTTCTGCATTCTTTTTTTGGAAGATGCCTTCCAACTACGGCCTGAAAGCTGCTGGCAAACAGGAGGCTTGAGAGCTCCTCATGCTCAGGTCTCCATCCTCCTCAGGATCTTCCCCCAGGGATTTCAAGATCCTCCCCTGAGACAGCAAAAAAATATTCCAAATCTCTGTCTTGTCCTCCCTGCAGTTCACTGGATCTCCTCTTCTCATCCCTGCACAGGGATCCAGGGCAGGTGGAGCTTTAGGAGCATCATCTGCTGAGCCTCTGCAGGTCAGAAGACCCCACCCAGGCTCCCTTTGGATGACTCTTCACTTTGTATTTGAGATGGGTTTCCAGAGACACAAAAATGCGTTTGGTACCCCCCTAATTGAGGCGTTCCCATTATCTGTGTCAGGATTGTCCCAAAAAGGATATGGACATAGAAAATTCCTAAGAAAAGCTGGATTTCTACAGGAATTATACCTGGGACAGTGACCTCAAAGCACAGTCCACGGCCTCACAGGAAGGCGAGGATGAAGGAAAAGCAGCCAATATGGATTTCTCCTAAGGCATGGAGAATCCACGGAGTGAAACCAGGTAGAGAATCCATTGAGTGAAACCAGCAGGGGCCCTCTGGGGAGGGGAGCGGGAGGGGGAGGAGAGGAGAGGAGAGGAAAAGAGAAGAGAAGAGAAGAGAAGAGAAGAGAAGAGAAGAGAAGAGAAGAGAAGAGAAGAGAAGAGAAGAGAAGAGAAGAGAAGAGAAGAGAAGAGAAGAGAAGAGAAGAGAAGAGAAGAGAAGATCTATTTTTCTTGGAACTTTTATCCCGATGAATTTAACATTTCCACTTCCCTGCATTTTCCAGGTCAGGTCCATTAGATAAGCAATCCATGTATGCACTAATTCAGGAAGTGTGACACGTGATTTGATGGAATGAATTAAAATTATGTGGATCTATAGACTGAGGTGTCTGGAGTGTGCAAGGAGCCTTTCCGTTTTCTATTGTAAAAAATACATAAAATACCAATAATAAATAGTGAATTTTTAAGCACTTTCTCCACTTTGGAAGTTGTATTGCTGTACTAATTCGCCCAATTCCTTTTAATTAAGCAATTAATTTCAATATTCCAGTTTATTATACAGCTTCTTTAAGTTGCTCAGTGTTATTGCCCTCCTTGTGCTAGAAATTTCCTTGCATTCCTCAACATGACAAAAATTTAGGGAAAACAGTAAAATCCAGGAGTTTCTTTACATGTATTAGGTTTCATCCATCCATTCATTTTTATATCCAATATTTTTTCAGCCAATGTTCCTGAAGATGGACACAGAACAGCAGTTAAAGTACAAGACAGATGATCCATTTATAGAAAAATGCATTTCTGAGTCATAAGATTAATAAATACACTGGGTTTGGGGCTTGGAGTCTGGGAGTTAATTAGGAAAATTGTTCTCCAGAACTTTTAATTTTCTGCTGCTTTTTTTTTCCACCTAGGATGAGTAAACTCATTTACTAGGATGAGTAAACCCTCATCTCCTTCCCTCAGTTCAGCTGGAAGGAGAAATCCAATCTGCTGAGCATGGGCTCTTCCCGTGTCATTCCCACCTTGGAGAGGGAAATGGCAGCTGATGGCAAAGAGCTGCTGCAGGAGCTTGGGATGCTCCACGATCCAGCCAGGAAATTCCAAGGAAATGCAACGATTGTCAAGCAAAACCAACCACTTCCCAAGGTGTGCCCTGGAGTGGCTGTTCCTGCTCAGAGGGGGAATCCTGGAGTGACTCTGAGGGTTCCTGTGCACATTGGGGCTCGGTGATGCCACGGATTCTTTAGGGGAAGTTAGGAAGAAGGGACGGAGAGGACACCAGGTGTTCCTGTTCCTTCAGGGCGCACTCCTGATCCCTGTGCTAGAAAAGCAGCAACAGGTTGGAAAAGAGAAATTTGAGCAAAGAAAGGCAACAAGAGGGACGGAGACCTGGAATGGCCTCCAGGATGGACAAGGGAGGCCGGGCTGGTGCAGCTGGAACAGAGATACAGGAGCAACTCCTAAATGCCAGATGGAGTGGGAATGGGAATACCTGAGATTGTCCAGTGAAAATGGGCAGCCAGCGAACAGGATGGTGGGAGAGCAGATATAGAACAGGCTCAATGGAATGGTTTGGGTTTTTTCATTCAAAATTTCATTTCATTTGGTGTTTTTTTCCCTCAAATCAAGGCTGAATTGCACAACTCCTTCCTTGGTGTCTGGAAGGATCAGAGAATTCCATCTGTGCCTAAAGAAACATCTGGAGAAAGGACAGGAGGTGTTATTGAGCACAAAGATGCCCCTGAAGACGCCCTCAGAGGATTCTTTCGCTTAGTTTCCTTTTCTCTTCCTTTTTTTTTTTTTTTTCTCACTTGTGAAAACAAACTTGAAGCCCTCAAACTGAGTCCTGAGCTGTGGTCACCAGGAGATGCTCCAAGTACAGGGATAAAATGGTGTTTTCCTTCCCTCTGTTCTCACATGGATATCAGGGAATAGGAAGATGGGCCTTAGTGTTGACAGAGTATTTTGATTCCATCAGGTCCTGGTGGGATTGTTGTGGAGTGTGCGCAGGGCTGGGAGCTGGATTTGATGTTCCTGGTTGGTCCTTCCCCGGGAACAATTCCTTCCCAATATCCCATCTGTCCCTGCCCTCTGGCAGTGGGAAGCCATTCCCTGTGTCCTGTCCCTCCAGCCCCTGTCCCAAGTCCCTCTCCAGCTCTTTTGGGTCCCTCCCAGCTCAGGATTTTCCATGCTTTAGTGATTCCGTGTCTCAGTGACAGAAGTGAGCTGAAATCCCAGGTGGAGGAGCTGCCTCTGGAGTGTTGGCCATGAGTGTGACCCAGGAGCTGCCCAGTCCCTCTGCTTTAGGCCACCACTGCTTTCGGAGTGGTCTACATCAGACCCAACAAATTCCGTGTGACCAGAGCTTCTTCCACTCCAAAAGCCTCCGGGATTTTCCTCTGCCTTCTGCTGTCTTGGCTCTCCAAGTGGAGGATTTTTGATCCCTGCAGGATGTTGCAATGAAAACTTTCCCCATTTTCTTTTCCAACTGTTGCCTGCCAGACTGCAGAGACCAATATGTTTATAATATAATATATTGTAATTGATTATCCAATTTCAGAATCAAAATCCCGCTGCATTGTGTTCAAATTAAATCCTTTCATTGGCTGCTTGGAATTTCCCCCTCAAGACTTACCCAGGAAGAAAATACCAATGTTTGGTTTCACGTTCTTTTGGGACTATTTTTGAAAATCTCTAAAATTCTTTGTGTTAAAACCCAATTTTTCTCTTCTGCTCTGGTTATCAGAGCCTTGTTAAACCCACACAGAGCAGAGCTTTGTCCTTGGCAGGGAGAAGGATCAGATACTGCCTGGAGCTCACTTGGGATTTAATTCTTGTTATTAATTTTATAGAGAAGCTGTCCAGATACCACAAAGAAAGGGCAGGATTGTGTCCCCCTCAAATAGATCATCAGCCCAAATTTATTAACAGGAGCATGTTGGAAAGGGAGAAATGGGGCTGGTTTTTTTTGGGTTTGGATTCTGCTCTGGGTTTATTTAGCCTTTGACACAGTGAAAAGAAAAGACAAATAACTCAGCTGTGTCTCTCTGTGTGTTCTACCATTAACAAGACATCAGGGTTGGGGTAGAAATAGGAGATTTGTTTTGCCAGATAATTTTTTTCCTGGTGAAAGCAGGGTTTGTAGCCTGTGGCAACGAGCTGGGCCAGCTCCAGTGAGGGTGATCCTGTGAGATTCACCCCTGTGGGTCCTCACTCCTTGGGGACACTCACAGATGTGAGGAAAAGGCCTCAAGCTGCTTCAGGAGAGGCTCAGGTTGGACAT
>VYZR01071596.1:0-11179 GCA_013400675.1 Oxylabes madagascariensis | reverse complement strand
CATCCACAGCTGAAAATTATCCAAAGGGTTTAGAAATGGTTTCTGAAATATTATTTGACTGAAATAGCTTTTGAAGGGGAGAGGAATTCTCAGAGAGAATATGGCTTTTAGGAGAATGTATGAGGCACAATGTTTCTGCTTATGGATAATTTCAAACTAAATTGTGCCCCTTCACTGGTGCTAATCTGATCTAGGAAGTGTAAATTAGGCTGTAAGGAGACTAATAGGAATATACTCTGGAGAAATAGCACTTCAGTGCAGTATTGGATAATCTGATTTAATATATTCAGTAATGGATAATCTGAAGAAATATATTATGTATAGAGATATATAAAACTCGGGTATGAATTATTATTAAATATTAGAAAAGATCCTGTCATGACTCAGACCTAAAATAATGGGGCAGTTATAATTTCCATTTCAGCTAAGTCAAAGTATGTTAATATACAATCTTAAAATTACATTTTTTATGTACAAGCTGAACTTGCTTTGACTTTTCCCAGAGGACATGTGCAATGTAGTTTGAACTTTTTATTTATCCCCAAACAGGATCAAACGTGTAAAGAATATTAATATGTTTAAAGTGCACAGTTAGGCAGAAATGCACTTCCTGTTTGAGCAAAGAGTTGAATAATTGTCCCTGGTTCAACACCAAATAGTCATTATATTGGAAGCAAGGTAACATGAGGAATGTAGTTTCATCTAACTTTGAAGTACTCACAAGAAAGAGTCTGGTGGTTAGAGGCCCAAAAATCAAGATAAAAGATCAAAGATGCATATGTAAGGTGTCAAACTCTTAATTGCATAGTTGAATGTGCGTGTAGACAGTGCTTATTCCAAATAATTTTGCAGTTGTGTTCATTTTATACAAGTCGTCTTAGACATAAGCTCCTGTAAGCAGTGGTTTGATGCACATACACTGTTTAAAATAATGTTGGTTTACCTAAGAAGTACCGCAGAGTGAAGAGAGTTCATCTTGAGGGAGATATTGATGATGCACAGCAAATGAGCAGTCTAGTTCATTGCAAATTCTCTTTTCATTTTCTCTGAACTTTGTCAGTCCTGAGATTGGTCCTCAGTCATTAGGCACCTCTATCCTCACCACGCTTTTTTCAAGCTATACAGAAGAGATTTAAAGCATACAGTCTTATAGGATCACCACCCATCGTTTTCTGCATTGCATCCTTTCCCTTCTATGGTCTGTTGGCCATGATTTGAGAAGAGCTGTCTTGTTTCCAGCTAGAGTATAATTGTTGATTGCTAAAAGTACATCACTCTCCTTACCCCGAGAAGTGACAGACCCAACCACACTTTTAAAACAGACTTTGAAAAATGGAAATGTCAGTGGTTGTTGGTGTGAAACAGAGGTGGTTAAAAATCAAAGAAAAAAATAATTAAAACATATAAATAAGAAGACAAGAGGCAACTTGAGATAAAGCAAATATCTCCCAGAGATGGGATTCCATCCTCAGGAAAGACCTCAGGAGTCAAACTCCAACTGGCTTGCAGCTGTAAATTACTAACACATTTGTCTCAGAAGCATATCCATGCACTGTTATGACAAATCTGTGTCATGATCTGTTCCTGGCATTTAGTGCTTACTAGTTTCTCCATAGCTGCCTAATGCGAATGTATATAGCAACATCAATCATATCAAATTATAAAGCAACATCTTCCTGTGTAAGGGTTGGAGTTTTTTTATTTTATTCACAAGACAACGCAAAAGCATGTCTAATTAAATCTTCTCCGCTTTCCTCTCTCAGAATCCAAAGAGGCTTTTTTGTTGTGGGGGACATTCATTTGTGCTGAAGCCTGGATGACTCGCAACTTTGCCTAATACACATCAAATGCTAAAACAGACATTCTTAATTACTAGTACAAAGTCTACAGAGATATGTTTTGCAATGAGGAATGTGGTTAAACAGCAAAATTGTCCCATTTGCCTTTGCAGCAGACTGCTAACATTTCATTTTGACCTATCCTTATACCACAGTTCTGTTTTCTTTCTAAAAATTTACAGTTTCCTGCTAAGTCAGGTAAATACTAATGGACAAATGCTGCCCTGCCAAAGCAAAACTGAAGCCAATGGACCTCTGCCTACTCATATCCACTCAGGATATTTCACAAATATATTTAAGTACCATTAAGATAACAACACATATCAACAAAACAAAACAAAACATTATTATACTAATGCTGTATCTTATACATAGTAGGAAAGAACAATGGGCATTTAAGAAAAGGTCTTCTGTTCCCTGGATAGTTGCACATCAATAATTTGCATATAATACCATGTTTTCCATTATACTGGTGGTGTTTAACATAACCAGTATAAAACAAAGGATAAACAAATTATTTGAAAAGTTTCTTAAAAAGCCATTTAAGGTTAGACAGTGTTATAATAATGATGAACCAAACTCATGAAACCAAGCTTCCATTGTACACAGAAAGTTTGTGGACCTTTATTTAAGTACTAATCTAGTTTTAAGGCAGAGGTAGAAAAGGAAGGCAAAGAGGACCTATACCAGCCCCTGCTGCACATCAGTGGAGGAACACTGTGATCTGTCACCCCTTGCTAGGCAGAAATGACCACAAGAATAAAACCTGTCACTAACCTCACTTCAAAAGGTGCATTTAAGTCATAAGCATTTCTCTGCAAAGGTTTTTTCTTCTTTCCACTGATTAAAAGAGGAATGAAGAGTCATTAATTTTGATTTAGAAATCTAATTTTTAGACTTAGGAATCTGAGTTAGACGCGCTCCTGCCTATGGACTGCAGCACAGACAACAGTTGTTGAAAAGTGCTTTGGGTTTGTTAGACCCCATCTGGCAGAGGTCACCAAGAAAAGTGAAATAGAAAATATTTAACTCTTCTAAGTGGAACATAGATTGATGTGAGCTCAATTTTGCCTCATATCATTTAGTAAAATGCATAGCAATATATAACAGAACTTCTGTGCTTTCAGCATTTAATGTAGCTCAGATTTAGATCACTAGCTAAGCCAACTACATGTTTTTAAGCAGAAGTTTACCAAGCTGCATTTTTTCCCTTTATATATACATATATATATTTTTTTTCCCTGAAGCTATGTCTGAGAAGGAAAGTCCAGATAGTGAAAATGAATAGGATTTGAGTGAAAAGTCTGAAAGTAATGAAAATTGGAAGATGGAGGAAAATAGAGAAACTTCAGTTTTATTTTGCCTACTTCTTACTTTACAGTATGTTTCAAAAGAGCTAATGGCTGAGAAAAAGGAGATCTAAACATAATTGCAACATTCAGAGACCACTAAGTCAGGGGAAAAAAGCTGAAACTCTGAAGAGAAGACTTCATCATAATTCAGGTCTTCAAAGTGATAGTCTCAAATAGAACATCCTTTCTACATCTATAATCTGGCACCTATGAATTCAAGATGGAACAAGGCAAAAGCCATTGTGAAAATCTTGTTTTTCCCAGTATAATGGACAATTTTTTTTCAGAGTTGTAAATGCGTGAGGAGGTACCAAATGGAAAACAGAGCTACTGTCAGACAACAGTGCTTCCTGCTCTATGAGACATAGCTGCAGATGTCTGTGAGCAACATTTTCAAAACTCAACAAACCTGACAGCTTCACAAATCAGACTGTTTTGCTAATATGCTGCAGCTCTCTTTCTGAGGTGTGCTAAATGATGCACTCAGTGGATGGGGCTAGCTCTCTACAAGTCCCAGCACTCAGGAGATACCAGATAAATTTATTTTTACTCATATTATATATATGATATATAAACCTATATTTCATGCCTAATAAATCCATGCTGTAATACATAATTTCTGTTTACATGTGCGAATAAACCCCACACACATATAGACACACTGTGTGTGTGTGTGTGCACATTTGCATAGAATCTATCTGTGAATGCACAAATATCTCCAGGTAGCATCCAACAATAAGTATATATTTCTCCTCAGGAAGAGAAGTGGGGCAGAGTTGCCCATACACCACACTACCACTGTTTTTACAATGAAAAACAATGGAGGCACCGAACCAAGCAGATGTATATTAATCTAAAATAGAGAAAGAAGAAGACAGATAATTTATGTGAAGCAATAGCTAAAGATTTCCAAAGTTGTTTTGGGTAGCAGATGGTGGCCCTTGAGGATCACACCACAGCAGTGACTGAGGACAGTGGTGCTCTGGTTGGAGGGCACAGCAATATTGCATCATTCCATTCCACTGCCAGAGCTCCGGGAGGCTGCAGCGCTGTGGGTGCAGCTACAGGCTTGGGCTCTGCTCTCACCACCACCAGCCAGCCCCCTTTCAAAGCAGAGTGAGACCAGGCTTCCCTGCCGGTCAGAAACCAGTCTGCAGGTACACCCCCCAGAGCTGGTCTCCAGGGCACAATGCCTTGGAGCTTCTGGGCTTTTGGCTCTGGCAGAATCCGACCTACCTGCCTTGGAAAAGTGTGACTGCTGTGTCTGTGCACAGCAGTCTCATAACAGGGCAGGAGGACTGGACTTCCAGACTAAGGGAGAAAAGCTGTTCCTCTCCCTTTTGTCAGCAGGAGTGAGCAGCAGGTGAGAAGCTGGTGGAAACCTATAGCTAAGCTAAAAGCTGCACGGCTCCTGCATGCCTGCCTCCCTCCTCCCCACCAAGGAAACCTAAGGCAGTTATTGAGGTGTTCTTAATGGGGTACACAGCCAGGGCTGCTGCAAAACATGCAGGTAGGTGTTTTTTCAGGATTAGTAACAGAACAAATTTTCACTGGTGACCTCAGATGACAAAACAAATCTCAGGGCAAGAGCCTTCTTGCTGAGCTGTACACACCATGGCGGTCCTCAGGCTTCCCTTCAACAGCCATTCCATGGGAGCTGCAGGTCAAAGCCAGCTCTTGCCTCTCCTCTGGAGACAGACTAGTCTCAGTTTCTCCAGCCTAAAGCAGTAGCACGTGTCAGTTCTGATGAAGATGGCCTCATGAAGTCTGTGGCTCCTTTCTGATACTGCTGCTGGAGAATCCATTAGTGGCAATGCCATGGTCCTTGCAGAGGTTGACCAAGGCCCCCATATACTGGAGACCTCCTGGCACTGCCTTCTCTCTTCCCATGATGATTATTTGACAATTCATGTGAGAGGGCTCTCATGAGCTGCCGTGTATTTCAGAAATCTGCTCTCATAGTGCACAGCTGTGGTTGGACATATGGTGAGCTCCTGGGTCTCCTCACATCCATATCTGACATCGTCTTGGTGTTCCAAACTTGTAGTGCTCATGATCTGGCCTCTACCATCTTTGAGTCCATAACCAGAGGGACAAGGACAGGAGCACAAAACCCTGACTGTGCTCCCATGACAGTGTAGATAGAGCATCCAGGAGCTGGAAGGTGTTCACATATGGTTAGAGACTCTGGAAATATAAAGAAGCAATTAATAGAAAATAAGGACAAAATTCCGGATCATGAAGTAAAATGCTTACGACAATGTAAGAAGCCTGTCTGGGGTTGTGTGTCTTGGTTCTTCCTTTCTAAAATGCTGACAGCTGTCTAGTGTGCTCTCTTTCTATCCAGGCCAGTTTTGATAAAGAGAAAACAATTGCTCTGTAGTATTTGATGGGGTTTTTTAAATTATTTTCCATTAGGAATGATGCCCTGTGGATCATCTGGGGTCAGATTAGGGCCTGTTGACCTGTGAACTGTGGCCTTGCAGTGATCGGGAGTTTATGTAGAGGAGGCAGAAGGAGTAACTGTACTGCCCTGGAATGATGGCCACCTGCCCCAGCAGGAGGGCACAGTAGAGCAGGCTGGTGCATTGGTAGAAAAATACAGAACCAAAGGCAAAGGCAAAGGCAAGGGCAAGGGCAAGGCAAGGCAAGGCAAGGAAAGGAAAGGAGAAAAGGAAGGGAAGGGAAGGAAAGGAAAGGAGAAAAGGAAGGGAAGGGAAGGAAAGGAAAGGAGAAAAGGAAGGGAAGGGAAGGAAAGGAAAGGAGAAAAGGAAGGGAAGGGAAGGAAAGGAAAGGAAAGATCAGTGGTTCACCTGAGGGTTTGGAAGGGAGAGTCTTTAAAAAGGCTAGTTAATCGAGGGTTGGAAAACCCATCAAGCTTTCATTTAAGCCTGATTGTACAGATCTCCTCTCTCGCTTTCTACATCCTATGCACTGCAATCTGAACTTTCTGTGTCAAGTAACATTCTTTACAAAATGAAATAACCCAGTAATTGTTCTGCTCTTAATTGGCGGTTTTCATTTTAACACTCTGACTACCATGATAAACAAGCAGAAAATGTTCACACTCCCACTTCACATACAGCATGCCTTTGCCTGCCAAAGCAACAGTAGCCCAAGGGTTAATTTTTTTACATTCTAAACATATGCATGCAATGAAATCTATCCTAGGGCTATGATTCACTTGATGAGTTCATAGGGATAGAAACACTCTTGAATTCTAGCAGTTAAGCCTTTTTTTGGGCTTGTGTGTTTAGCTGGTGAATATTTGTATTAAAATGCATTTTATGTTTTTTTCTTTATATAGCAGGGAATCTCTGCAAGAAATGCACAGAACAGAAGCTTTATTTTTTAATAAACTGATCTAGTCTTGTACCTTGTATCCAGGCACGAGGGGTGAATTTCTGAATGCAGTTTACACTATTTGGGTCATTTTAAAAAGGGAATATATTTATTGAGAGTCAGACCCTTACATCCTTTCTTTGATAACATTCTCCCCACAATCAATGGAATAAGAACTGTTTGTCTGACATTAACCATCAGTTAGTGCTGATGTTAATTAATTCTGGTTTATAAATAATTGGAGCTTGTGATGAAGTGATGAGTGATGAAGTTTAGCTTTTTTGGGACACCCAACTGTTACCACAGTGAAAGACATGATATCTCACCAGCCCTTTGGTGTCCCACACCTGCATTTCTCCTAAAGCACAGCTCTCTGCCTCCCAGCCTGCTGTGGTGCATGCTCCGGGCAAACAGCTGCTGAGGGCGCCTGTCTGGTCAGTCTCCCCTCTGCCGAAATTCTTCTCAGTTGCCAAAGACAGAATGTCACACTGTTCTCAAGCAGTTGTGGATGTGAAAAATGTGAAAGCCAAGACTGCTTCAGCTCCAGGGGCAGCTTTTAGAACTGGCGTAGCTTTGGTAGATTCAAAACAAGACTGAAGAAAAGTTTGTGTCTTAGTGCCAGAACATGTCTGGGAATTTGAGCTCTGGATGACTTTTAAAGAAAATCACTGGGCCTGGCAAAAATTACCTTTGCCTAATGGGCTGCCAATGACCTTTAGGATCTAAAAATTATTCCTCTCCCTCAGAAAAAATCCAGGCCAACTCTGGCCCACCTACCGCTGGTCATGGGATGAAAATAATCCAGTTTCCAGCAACTCTCTGTCCTGTTGTCTCTGTAAATTCTGACCACATCATGTTGGTTTAAGGGGGGGGGGGGTGGTGGGGGTGTGGGGGATGTTGGTGCAAAGAGGAAAGGAAGAACAAAAGGTGGGCTACAGAACTCAGGGCTGCTGCCGGGGCTAACCCTGGTGTCCAGCAGAGAGGAGGATGCCCACATGCTGGTCCCGTTTGTTCAGGAATACTCCTGCATGATTCATAGGAAGTTATGACACATGTGTATAGACTATGGCTCTACGAGACCAGGAAAAAGAAATAATTGCTTTAATTATCTGGTAGTAAAAGTCATCTAACTCCTCCCAGCTGCATTAAATTTCTGTCCTCAGCTCCAGTCCCACCTGGTTTGAAAGACAAAGCAATGGGAGCTGTATAGCTCCCTTTGGACTGGGGCATCCCCTGTCTCAGTTTGCTGCAGGCCAAAGATTCCTGGTTTGCTGGACAGTCTTTGGAAGACAAGATCATCCCAGGACTGTTGTCCCCCATGGGTTGCTACATAGCTTTCCCAGTCACCAAACCTGCCCTGAGAAACATGTCTGTGTCTTTGAGTGCTCACAAGTGTCCCAGAACCCAGTGTTCAGGATCACTATATCCAGAGAAAAGGAGTTGTTGGCTGGGCAGCTGGCCATTAAGTCTGAGTCAGGGAGATAAAAATGAGGAACAACATGCATATCCAACACCCTCAACAGACAGGAGAGCTGTAAAAAAAAATCATGTGACATTGATGACCAAGAACAAATGCAGAGGTATTCAGCTGAGGTGCTGTGTGCTCTCACCCAGCCCAAGAATCTTAATAAAATCCTGCCAGGATAGAGGCAACTATTGAATATAACAGCGAAAGCTTCCTGTGTCTCCATTCACAGACATTATAAACTGACATGGCCCAAAGCATATTTCTGCATGGAGTTAGTATTGAAATGCAATCCCTCAACCAAAATACAAGTATATGAAAACAAGGAGTTTATAAAACCATCTTTAGTGCTGAAACACTTATGTACCACCTTTCAATATGCCTATTTTTAATCAAAGGCATTTCTCTATACATTTCTAACACAGAACCAAATACTCATCTTTTGACTTAAAAACCACCACCTAGAAACTGTTTTTGGTGTGTCAGGAAACAGTAACAAGAATACACAGCACATGAATCCCATCAGCTTCCATTCAACTTAAAGAATGTTTTAGAGTTGTTTTCAGAATAGAATCAACAAATGCCAAAATGCTTGAAACACTTAAGCAGAAATTCTATTCCTTGTTTCCACTCATGATTTGGAATTATTCAGCATAAGTTTGTTTTGAGCTCCTGTGTGTAAAATGGAGTTCTTTATAAATACATATTTTTAAAGACAAATATTTTAATTGCCCTTAAGGGGGTTATATTTCCTTGATATTCATCCATCACTGAGGGAGGTAAACTCAGTACACTGGCTGTTAAAAACTGTTATCAATCCACAGATGGTGAGGAATTTGGGAAAAAAAAAATTCTTTCAATTTTCAATTATGGTAATTTTAGATTCTAATTTTAACTAAAGTTGGTAGAGTTTTTTTCAGACAGGAAAAGGATTTTGTGAATCCATGGCCTTCAGTGTTGTTTTGTTTCAAAAAAAGTGGCACACCATGAAAAACATCACAAAATAATGCCAAAATATATTTTAATTTACTCATTAAAAGAAAATTGTGAAAGTTAAGGCACATGGTTATTACTTTTGTGAAGAAATATAAAATTAGAAAACTAATTTTTTTGTTTCTTTTACTTAAGAATTTCCTGTAAGTCAGATCTATTCTATTCCTAGAATGCAGAATCAAGCAATGTGTCTTGAACACCTTAGCCAATCTAGCTGGGCCTCGAATGGCAGCTCCTTTTTCTGGAATTGCCATTTTGAGGAGAAAGAAGTTCTGAGAAGGTAAGTAAGGTCATGAGTAATTAATAAAAATGAGCCAACACCTGGAAGCAATGATATGCTCGATGGATCCATCATACTCTTTTTGCTGCCCAGTAAGAACATTCCCACATACAATTTCAGTGGCTGAATTCCACAATGGAAAGGTTATAAATTGCACTAGGTATTAAAACATTCAGCAAGAAACATTGAGTTAAGATAACACCGCTGTGTTATTTTCCCAAAAATCAAGCAAAATTTATTAAGATTCTGAATCAAAATCTGGTTTTAACTTTGCATTACCAGCCCTTTCAATCTTCCTCTTATCATGTCTGAATACTCCTTTGTATGGCTGGAAATTCAAAGGAATGCTGAAGATTTTGTTATTGTTATTGATATTGGAGAGAACAGTGTGCTCCCTTCATGTGAAAAGTTATGAATTTGAGAAATACCTTTACATCTTAAAAGATAAATGGAGGAGAAAGTAATGTAAAGTGAGAATGAACCACAATATCATTTTGCTATGCCCGGAGGGCTAGATTTTTAGAAGAGTTTCTACTTTAATGGGTCTGATTTAAAATGAATCCATAAAAGGAAAAAAAAATTCACCTACCTCTTCCAGCAAAATGGAATGGTTTATCATATGTGTACCAGGCAGTGCAATATGTTCTCGCCTCCATTAACCACAGGAGATTTTCTTTGGAAAGTACTTATCTATGTGGTTTTATATTGTTGTGTTGGGTTTTTTTAGTTGGTATAAGCACAAGTATGAATAAGGCATTTATTTCTCTCACCTTTTTTTAAAGATTCTTTGTACTATTTGACCATCTTTACTATTTCTTTCTAATACTTGACAAAGTAATTATGCTGGTGGCTCTTTTGGCATCCAGATTGTGTATTTAGCTGCATTATAGTTGAATGCAGTTGGATTTAAAAGCCACCCCTCTCTCTGTACCAAACACGTTAGCAGTCGCAGTAAGAGCTTGCTCTGAAACTGTTTATAATCTGCACTAAGAAAGCAGACTGGAGAAAAACAAAAGCAGAAAAGGGAGAAAGGAATCCAGTCTTGTCATGGTGTGTGGGAGACCTAGGGCCTCTGTCCAATGCATAGTTGCCAGGCAGAATGCCTTGATGCTCAAAGATTTGTAGCACTTTACTAACCCTGAAGAGTGAAAAATAGCACCTAGAGACCTACAGTGTGAGGGGTATTCTTCCAGTGAAATCACTAGCAGTGTTCACACTGGTTTCAAAGGGAATGGATCCTCCATCCAAAGAACATCAGATCTGGTCAGCGCACACGCTTTCCAACCTCTCTCTGTGGATCTCCAAGGGACACGCTAACTTCCTTTTAAATGTGCATCAGTGCACATTTAAACAGTGGACATTATACAGACCTCACAAAATTGCTTACATCCTCTCTTTTTGTGGATGCCTGGGAAACCAACCACATCTCCAGGGAATCTACTGGCAACTGGTGGAAAACCACCCTATCCATGGTAGGAAGGTGTCCATTGGCATAGCTGGGCTAGATGCCTCAGGATTCTACATCCTGTCCAGCAATGTAATATCAGCAAGTTCCTGCTCCAGACATGCCTGATAACAACAGGCTGGTTTTCTCAGATCAGTCACATTGTTAGAAGTGTGAGGGTGCAGGTCTCTCAGTGCTGGCTGCTGGCAAGGCTCGCACCTTCATGGTAGGGCTTCCACTTGTTCACAGTGGCTCTGCACTGCAGGTAAGCAACATCAAGTAGTAACATCTGATCACCAAAAAAAGCAACATATCATGTTAGATATTAACCACAGAACCATGAAAGTATTCCTAGTCTCCATTTGTAATGGTTTTTTAGAGCCTGTGGCAGCTTAAAATGAAGGTAAGAGCTAACTACAGGCTATGATAACATCCTATGGAAGGGAGCAGACCATTTGCCACGTT
>VYZR01071580.1:22981-37051 GCA_013400675.1 Oxylabes madagascariensis | reverse complement strand
TTAAAAAAAAAATTAAAAAAAAAAAGAAAAAAAAAAAAAATCACTACATGCCCTAATTTCTACCATTCTAAAGCCCATGAAAGGAAATGAGTTTTGTGCTAACGTAGGTCTCAATGCACCAAAAAGAAATCCCAGCTGGGTTGCAGCCTGCCTGGCTGCAGTGTAAGGACTTTTTTGGAGCACAGTGCAAATCATACCAATGCAGCCAACCCCTGTGATAACCAAGGAGGGGACATGGGGCTGTGTGCTGTCATTTTCTCTTTCCTAAATTGATGAGGCAGCCTCATTTACGTGTGTGTGTAATGGTATGGAAGCACAGTAGCTTGGACCTTGTAGGCATTACAAGGAGCTAAGCTACCCTGGAATGATATTCATCCAACTTTTCCAGTTGTTGGAGTTACCCAAGTGCGAGCCCCTGTAGTGGGACTTCCACCAGAGTCAGTCTTGCATGGATTTACTTTCTGAGGGAAAATTACCCAACCAAGCTAAATCATTTCAGGCAGAGCAGTTGTAAGAGCTTGTTTACACGAATCTGCTCAGAAAAGTTGATCTGAATTTTTAAGTGGATTAGTTAAACTGCATTAATTAAAGCCCTTTGTGGGAACTGTCAGAATTAAAGTGTCTCTGATTTGATTTGGTTTACTTCTTTTCCAAGGCTAAGTCATATTAAGGCCACTTTACTTGTGAAACAAGAGGTTTAATGCAATTTATTTAATTCACTTTAAACTCCTGCCTTTAGTTAATTTAAATCAACTTTCCTGACTTTCCCTGTATAGACATGCCCAAGGAAAATGAAGACCACTGAAACAGAAACATCTAAGAGAAACTTTGGAAAAAAATCAAAATATTTCCCTACCCCCTCCAGAACATTACTATCCTTGTCACCAACAAGATTTGGGAATTGCAGGTAACACTGTCAAGGTCCGAGGACTGAGAAACAGATCCTTGGTGCTGAGCTACTGTTGCTTATCAGAGACAGGATGGCCAGCCCTGCAAAAAAACTTCACTCCTGCCTAAAATAAAAGATGAAAAGTTAAGTAAATGCCTCCTAGCCCTCAAAATAAAAACTGGGCTCAGGCTATGGTCTGTGGAGAGGGAAGAAGAGAGATTCCTGAATATATGAAAGAAGGAAATTTTATTTAAAGTTCTGGTGACAATATCTACATCGTTCCTCCCTCCTAGGCCATAAGGCACACACAATATTGGTAAAATGCTGTTGGAGGAGATCTGGTCTACTTCCCTGGAAGTATCATGTGTGTTTCAGGCACTGGTACAGGGAATACTATGCAGCAGCCTGAAGCTTGGAGATCTGGGCTGTGGAGGCAGACAGGTGACTTTGCACAACATCAGTCCTGGCTCTGCAGGACCAGCTCTGAGCCAAGAGCCCACCTGCCTGACAGTCCCAAAGTGCCATCTGTGAAAACCGGAATTCCGGGCGAATCTTTGAAAACAGTCTATTTCTTCACGTGCAACCTGCTTTCACAAGACACCTCAATGCCTACAAAGCTCCATCCCTTCTGTGCATTGCATTTTCCCAGCTCTCAGGCTGGCCCTGTGCAGCTGCACAGACGATCAGAGCTGGGCCCTGCCACCTTAAATGAGAGGGAGCACGAGACACGCTCCTTGTGCTGCCGAGATCCATTTTAGTGTTGAATCATCCTCCACACGGCAGCCCAAGCGAGAGCAGAGGTGGTGATTAGCGGCGCCGTGTCTGTTTGGAGAAGGTTGCATGCATGACTGAGCGTGAATGGCCTGGTTATGAGTGGGTGGAACTCCACTCCAAGGGACCGAGCGGGCAGAGCTGAGGTAGCAATGATTAGCTGCCACGCAAGGTGAGTTACTGTCCCCTGGGATGCTAAAGATATTCTGTACTTAATAGTTCACTGGCCACATGCATTCCAACAGTAGATATTGTCGCAGCCGGAAACATTCATTCACGTAATTAGTTTACTTTTCCAGCTTAAGCCAAATGGAAAATCCCCCTGTACAGCACTCTTAAGCCGGCTGTTGGGCCAGCGTTGATCAGCAAAGTCCTTTTGACTTT
The DNA here is from genome assembly GCA_013400675.1 of Oxylabes madagascariensis. NCBI lineage: Eukaryota > Metazoa > Chordata > Aves > Passeriformes > Timaliidae > Oxylabes > Oxylabes madagascariensis. The sequence continues at coordinate 35,007 of VYZR01071580.1, read as the reverse complement.
GCAAAGTTGCCTGGGTTTCCCCAGAAGGATGTGTGGTTGTTTAATCGCCTACCTTATCACAATGCCTTATCACAGCCATTATAAGGGTGTTCTGGGATTTTCTCTGGATAATCTGACTCCAAGATTTGTAACAGCAGCCACTGAAATCAATGGAAAATGAGCCTTTGTGTGACAGAGTTGTCACCTGTCCATGATCTTAATTCCAGGTGTGTGACAGGGATGACAAGCTCACCCCTTGTCAAAAATCCTCTGTCTCACAGATTTGCAGTTATACCTTCCTCCAGAGGAACCTCAGCTACTTACCCGTAATAAATGATCTTCAGGTGACTTCCTCTCCCTTCTCTGGGAGCCATGAATATTTGAGTTAACAAATTAATCTTTTCACTTTCTTTCATAGGAAGACAGATACCTTTATATATGGAGTGCCTGAAACAGAGGATAAAAAAAAGACCTCAAAGGAAAGAATCTGATTTTCGAGTAACTCTGTTCATTGCAAGGGTTAGGCCAGACCTTCAACTGCACCAGAGCAACACCATTTAAATCAACAAATGTACCTCTTCATCTCTTTCTGTCTCACTGATCCCTCTTTGCAAACACCAACAGTGTCGTGGCTGGGAAGGATCCACCGAGGTCCTCAATACCAGCATAACCACATCATCAAACTTTGCATAATTTATCAATTTGTGAAGACTCAGAAGGGCCTTACTCTTCAGCCCCTCCCTACTGCAGGCCCAGCAAGGTCTGCTGCCTTCTAGTGACTCTGTCTCACAAGGGCAGCACTTGGATTTGGATTGAGTGCTCGGGAACATGGCTTTGGGGGGAGAGGACCTTGATACGCATGCTTGGTGTGAATATTGTGCTCCATCACCTCCATGGCAAGGGAGGATGACAGCAGACAGGATGGTGCCCGCATTTTGTGCTGCATTATTCTGTCTGTTCATTTGTTTGAGTCCTTTTTGTTAAGCCTGCAGCAGAAAGGCAGCGTTCTGGAAAGGGCTGCTTGGATGCTCACAGTCCTCCTTGTGTGGCACTCCATCCTGTGAAGAGCCCAGGAAGCACAGCAGTATTTAAATTTCCACACACCACTCCCAGTCACCCCTAGGGGCTGATTCTGCTGTGATCCTCAGCAGGGTATCTATGTCTCGAGCCTTGTCCTTCTGTTTCCTTGTGTTTGCTCCTGCATGCTTTGCTCCTGACCTATTCAATGCGTTATTGAGCTCTGCAATTATTTTCCCATTCATTTTCTCCTTTCCTGACTCATTTAGCAAGCAAGTGCTTCTTGACCTCTTGTGCACTGAGATGCACCGTCTAGCCCAGTGTGGTGGAAAGTGGGAATCTGCTGCCTTTGGAAACCCTGCAATCTGGTAGCAGGGAGCAGTTGTCCCCTGGATACGTTGCTCCAGTTCCACTCCAGAGCTTGCTCATGCAAGAAAGTAATTTTTGGCCTGCATTTGTGCAAGAAGAACAAAACAGCCAGCTCATTTTCTGTCTCCAGGCAGACTTCCCAAAGATTACAGGAAGAGGATGGGCCTGGGGGCTTTCTGTCCAGGAATGCAACAGACCATGGGACAAACAAGCATGTTGGCACAGTCAGGTGGCTGCTGTGTTCTAAGCAGCCCAAAACTGCTGAGTGCCTCAGCCTACCTGCTCACTGATGGTCCTCCTGCACCAAACTGCCTCATACCTGGGTCTAACCCCACAGTGCAAACCCAAGGGGCTGCTCTCCCTAAGGGTCTCGCTGCTGCATTGCTTTCTCTCTGCATATTTTATGTATTTTTGAGAAACTATAGTAGTGAGAGATTTGTGCAAACAGGAGCGCACTGCATGCCCTGAGTCCCTGGGATGAAACAGCATGCTCAAAGCCTCCATGCTGAGCTGCCAGTGTTCTCAAAAGCATATCTTATCCCCAGGCTCTTTGGAAATTCAAGGTGGCTGTTCTCATCACAGAGAAACCAGCCTGCCTTTTTTTCCAGCATTTCTAGTGCAGAACAACAAGTTCTGTTGTCCTTCTGCAGCTGAAGGGGAAGGAGTCGGGGGAGATGGAGCGAGGTGGTTTCTGTGATGCTCTTTTGTCATTCCCTTTTGTGTCACGCTTTTTGTTTATTTCGAAAGGCAGGGCAGGGGTGCTGGCCTTACATGATGAAAAGCAGTTTTGCTATGAGGTAACAAAAACTGCTACCCAAAAGGAAGATTGGAACAACAGTGGAAGATTGGAGTGTTATTTCCAAAAACTGAAAGGTGGCATGTGCCAAGAGCTATCATAAAGTGAGTCCTTGCTGTCAGAGGGGTGGTCTGTCTGGTAACACGTCAATCTTTTCCTAAGATATTCACTTGAGCAAAAGGAAGGGTCCCAAAATATTTCCCTAAAATGACAGCACAAACCAGAGGAAACAGCCAATGAATTCATCAATCTCAACATTTATTTTGAGGTAAGTCTCACACAGAGATGGTGGGTGGTGCAGTGCTCCCTTTCTCCATGGCTGTGGAGAGCTTTCGTCTGACTGTTGGATCCTGATGGGGTACAAGGATGGTGGGTAGTGTGGAGATCCCTCTGTCCATGGCTGTGAAGAGCTTCCAGCTGCCTGTAGGACCACGATGGAATACAAAGGCAGTGGGTGGAGTCGCCTCTATTCACAGCTGTAGAGAGCTTCCAGCAGCCTATAGGACCATAACGGGGTACAGACCAGGGATGAGTCTGTTTCTGTACCTTTAGGTCAAGGTTCTTGTGGAAAGTTCCTTGTAGAAAGTTTCATACTCTCTGGGTGGTAGAGAAAGGTGAAGGTGGTTGTGTTCCATGCACCGGTCATGTCTCTGTCTGGGGATTTAGCTGTCAAAGACAGGAGCACCAAAGAATGGAGCAGCCCCACCTCCAGCAGCCCCTGCCTCCGCGACTGAGGGTCTCCCAGCCTCAGGTCAAAGCTGTCCAACACGTGTGTCCCTGATGGACAGGAAATGTCCAAGCCCAACCACGTCGCCAATCCCAACCATGTCACCAACCACACTGCAGTGAAGGCCACCACCAGAGACGGCCACTGCCAACGTTCTGCCACTGTGACACATCACCAGGGCTGCCTACCTGGAGAAAAAAGATGTATTTGCCATGACTGGAGGGGGCTTCCAGCTCCCTGTAGGATTGAAGGCAACTGTAAGACCAAAACAGGATTAGGCTGGGGTCATCACCAGCACACCCTGCCACTGCCAGTGTTCTGTCGGCTGTGACACATCACCAGGGTTGGTGCCTGGAATTAGCACTGTATCACTGTGACATGGCTATTATCTTCCACCATTCAGCTGAGAAGAAATAATTAAATAATAAAAATACATAGATGAATTAATCAAAATAGACAAACAATCTCTGGCAATGTTGTGGTGGAAAATTAGGCAGCTGTAGCAGCTATTTAAAGAACAGCACTTCAGAAAATGTTAAAAAAAATAATTAAAAGCAGCAAGTCCTACTCACTGTCCAAGTGTAAAGAATTGTGTCATACTTGCTGATGAGATTTGTGGGTTTGAAGACTAAATTCTTGAAAAATGCTTGTCAAGTTGACTGAAGGCAACATTTCACGCTTTTGGAATTAAAGGCATGTCCAGTGCAAAATGATGCATCCGCGAGTGGCTGAGAGTGCTGAGCACAGATCAAAATGAACTGGAAGACTGACAACTTTCTTTCTCTGAAACAAACCAAAGAATTTTGCCAGAGACTGTCCTGTGCTACACTCTTCAGCTGGACACTAGAATAAAATTCAGGAATTAGCTCCCTTCTGCTTGGTTCACTGCAGGCTGCTACATACAGTCTCTTTAACTGACAGGACCAGAGGCACTGGGCACAAACTAAAATCCATCAGGTTCCCTCTGAACATCAGGAAAAACTATTTACTGAGACTGAGAACTGGCACAGGTTACTCAGGGAGGTTGTGGAGTATCTAATCTTGGAGGTATTCAAAAGCCACCTGGGCATGGTCCTGGGCAAGTGGCTCTCGGTGGCCCTGCTTGAGTTCAAGAGTTGGACAAAATAACCTCCAGAGGTCCTGTCCAGGCTCAGCCTTTCTGTGAGTCTGTGATTCAGGCACCAGGCACCCCAGTAATTGATATATTTTGTGTGATGCCACAGCTCATGGGCTCACAATGAGCAGTCAGGGATGACATCCTCTGTGTGCAAACTCTGACCTTCCTTCAGAGACCACCAGAAGAGCAGGTAATTTACAACTATCAGATCATCAGACTACAGCTTTCCAGGCAGTGGAACTGTTAGCTGGGCAGTCTTCATCTGGGACAAATAAGGATCCCAAAAGACTCACTAGTCCAATGTACGTTGGACTTAACCCAAGGAAGTTTTCTCTCAAGCAGCTCATCTGCTGCCTTCAGTGGCCAAATTGCCCCTGAGGAAAGCAAGTGTTTTCTAGACATCCATAAAGCTTCTGGGATGAGAACCAGGCTGAGCAGCTCTCAGCAGCTCATTACTCATTTCTGTGCCTGTGTGCAAAAGAAGGTGCTGATGTGTTGTAATCCTTTAGCATTTTGCACCATCTCTGCCTTCAGTCCTTGCAGAGATAAGTGGCTACACAGGGTGCCAAGCAGTGAAGATTCCAGCCTGCAGTGTTTCCAGATGGGAGGAGCAGCACTGGCACTGGAGAACCCTCCTGAGTGCTCCTGCCTGCTTTGAAGATGCTGGGACTTCAAGGATGTCAGCTGAGCTCCAGATAAGCATGGGGACTTTGTGATACTCTTCTGAACCCAGCACAAGTCCTGAACTATTTAAGGGTTTTGTTCACTTGTCATTTCCCATTTTCTCCTTTTAAATAAATCTTCATTTCTTTGTTAAGATTCTGTTTAAATCTCTCGGCAACTAAACCATGTATGAAAATGAGTGGCACACCTTGGCCAGGTTTACATGCTGCAGGAGGGCTGGCAGTTTAGAGATGACAAGTCAATAGTAAATAAATCCTGGTTGCATTTTTTTTTTCACCTTTTTTCTCTATAAAGAATCCTTTGGAAATCCAGCACAGCTGGCACATGAGTAAGGGGCTATTTGGCTCCCTGTTTAGCTGCTCCATCATGAAATGTAGTGATAGTCAGATGAGTAATTGTTTAAAAATGGCACCTAGGTGCTGAAAGTAGGTATTTTCTGTGGGCCTCCTGAGGCATGTGTGCCGAGTGTAAGGATAGATTGGGTTTTTTCTCCCTCTCTCATTCCTGTGGTGGGGATGTGCTAACCATGTTGTGCTCAGATGTCCTACCTCTCCCACTGCAGTGCCAGCTAATGTCTGATTCCAGAAGCTTTGCAGTTGGCAATGGTTTAATAAGCAGAAAGAGCACAGCTTGATTCTCAGGTAACAGGCTGAGCTAGCTGTGCTGGCAGTCAGAGCAAAAAACATGGTATTGACTTGAAGACTGAGTGAATTTGGAATAGAAATTGCGGAGGAGGAATAAATGTGGCATACCAGGATGTCACTTTTACACTTTCCAGATGATAACTGCACTCTAAAGTGGAGAATCTCTGACAGTGACGTCCTCTTTCAAGCATCCAACATCTATGCCCGTACTTGGTCCTCCTGAAACCCCCCTCTTTTCCCTGCTTTGTCTGACTCACTGTGTATTCTTCTCAAAACACACTGTCACAGGCTCTGTTTATGAGAGTTACTCAAGCTTGTTTCCAAGTTAGAATTCATGTTTTATGAGGAGGTGGATAGGTGAGGAGGGGAGAACTTTCCACATGGGCAAGGGCATTGGAAAGCACTCACTGGGGATAAAAGTTGCAGGCTAAGTCGCACATCTCTGACTGTGTTGTATAAAAACAAGTGCCTGGAAACTCTTTTCTCGCCTCTCACTGCAACATCTTTCAGGCCATCCATGAAATCAACATCTGAGAGCAGTTTATTTCATCACTGTCTGCTACACCGTTGACCAGGATATTTAAACCTAGGGAACCAGTACATCAGGTGGAATCTCAATTTCCTGAGATATTTGGGATGTCACCACATGATATCATAGAGGGAACAGATGCCTTCTGGAGGGCAAAGCCACATCTGGGTGTGTGTCCTGGTACAGAAAGGAAGGGGAACAAAGGCTGGAAGTAGATATTGTCCTTCTGGTGGCAGGATCAGTGCTGTGCAGGATTTCAGTGCCCTGTGGCAACTGAAATACCTAATTTATTTCCAGGAAAAGGTGAAAAAAGGATTAAAAGCAAGAAATCAGGCTTTTTTACTTTTCTGGGGGAGAGAGGCATTTTGATAAGCTGCTTTCCTGTCAGCAGCTCAGGGTGATGTACTTCCAAGAGCCAGGTCCCTCAGGACAACACCCTTGGCGAGTGTGGCTGACCCTCTAAAAATCCTGTTAGGAGTGTGAAAGGGAATGTCTGTAAGTGAATGATGCTAAAGCCTCCTTCAGAGGGCAGGGAGCCGGCCCTGCAGGGAAGGATGTTTCACAAACTGCTTTGCACCAGGATGCTCCCACACTCGGGAGAAAGAAGCTCCACTGTGTCCATCTCACCTGTCCCCAGAGGCAGCTTCTCTCTTCCAGAACCCCAAAGATGTGTCAAAAAGTGTGTCTAGAAAACATCAAATCATAATTTTATCAGGCCACATTTGGCACCAAGGATCAAAATTGGGCCTAAGTAAAAATCTTTAGCAATATCCAGGAAAAGTCAAAAGCATAGTGAGAGCAGTCGTTTGTTTGCCTCTAAAATGTATGTTTGCAGCCTGAATGTAATGTTCCTGGAGAACCCAAATAAGGAAACAATTATAAAGAAAGCTCAAAATATCACACTCCACTCTTCAGGCCTTGTGTAATGTAAACTGAATAAAAGTTCCTAGTGGAAAAAAAGGTAAATGAGTTATTTTTAAAATTTATTTTAATGGTGACTGTGTTATTAATAATGTATTTAGAGAGTTATTTTCAGCTATGTCCCTAGATCCAGTGAAATAATTACATGCTCCAGGACAGGAGTAAAAGGATGAGGGACTACATATATCTTAGTGACCAGTTCTATAAATAAGCTGCTAAAAATTAGTAACCATTGTCACAGATGGCTCAAGAGAGACTTGTTAACTAATTATAGATCAAGCTGTGCATTTAAATTAAAGCCATTTGCAAGATATTACAGTAAATGTAATGTTCCCAAGAGATGTTAGATTGAACAGTCTTGGAACTTCAAGTGGCTGCGTAACCTCTGCAGCTCGATCAGTGCAAAAAACAAGTTTTCAAACATTATTTGAATGTCATGGAGGGACTAGACAGAAATGCTACCTAGGAAGGGTCATTCCTTGAATTTCTTGACCTGAAGACCCTATAGAAGATGTACTGACAAAAAAACAAATTGCTTGGGTAGGCTGCTCAGATATTGGCAGGTTTTTGGCCACTTCTGTATGGTTCTGTGTTTTACAGTGTGTGCATGATGGGATCTTGCTCCATGATTAGCAGCCTTGCCACGATATAAAACACACAGAATAATAGCAAGGACATTCTGGTCCTCAAAGCTGCTTTTCGGGATTGTGAAGTTTGTTTCCTGATTTAATGCTGCCACAGTCAAGCAGATTTGGTGCATTACACAGGCCTAATAAGAAGATTTCATAAGAATTTTAAAATTGTGGGTAACCTGAGAAAGAGAAGAAAGTATATTGGCAAATAAAGCATACTTTCACGTAAATCACAGACAGAATTTCCAGAAACTTATCCTGGGACAGAGTCCGAGGGCTGAGTGGCTGACAAAGGTTGCAGCCCAGTGAGTGCACACCGGAAATATTTATCACCTTGAGCTGCAGCTTGAACATCAATAATAAAAATAAAAAATAGAAAAAAAAGAAGAAAAAAAAAAATGCAATACACAGTGTAACATGTATTGCATTGAACATCAAAAGGACTAAGCAGGCTGCCAGAGAGGAGTGGCATTCTTCCACCTGCTTGATGTCTTTGCTCTGACTAAAATTTTATTAATATTTTAGTATATTGACTGCTGCTTACTTTTCTGGAGCAACACCTTTAAAAAACCAAGCTGTGCAATACAGAGATGAACCTGGATGATGGCTGGTTCAACTGCAGAAGACAGCATTGTAAAAAAAAAAGACAAAAATCTGGATTGGAGCTAAGCCTTCCCCTTGTTTTTTTTTTTTTTCCTTAATTTGGATTAAATTTTCCATTTGCCAATATAGAACAGAGCATCTGCTTGCAAAGAACATGGTAGCTGGACTGCAGCATTCAATTACAACTAATCTGCATCACTAGATACTTCTAATGTGCCTAGAAACTATTTTGATCCAAGGCTAATTGGCTTATTGTACGTATTTACAGGTACAAAAGACAACAAAAATTGTGACTGAGCTAAAATGCAGCTCATTATTTGCTATTGTGGTTTTAATTATTGACCAGATTCTTCAGTTACTGAACAATTTAAATCTGCCATGAGCAGCAGTCATTCTTCTGAACAATGTGTTGGAAGCTGATCTACGAGATGAAACCTTAAAATGTAGAGTAATAGCACAGCCCAGTGGCTTGTCAAAGAATAAACCACCACTTAGGGATCTACTGATCTGGGCAATTGAATGTATTTTATCAAAAAGTCTGGGAAAAGTGAAAATGGGAAATTATTCTAGGGTCAGATAGAAGTGAATATTTTCTTCTAATCCATTTTCTTTATCCAAAATCTTTCCAAAAAACTGCTTTCAGCTTTGCTGGCTACAAAGCACATTGTTGTACTATGTCATTTTATGTAGAATTCTTTAAGACTGTTATTCAAAGCTATATTTGGAATAATAATTTCATTTAGAATAATTCATGCTCTGAATTATGTTATTGTTATAATTCTGTTGTTGCAAAGAATTATTCTTTGTCTCATTATTCCCTTACATACTTGCTTGGATCTGCTTTTATTTTCATGTACAATTTGCATATATCCAAGCAGTCATCTGAAATCTATTGACACTGCCTTATGTGGACCCATTTATTCTAGAAAATAGTTGATGTCTGACAAAAAAATACATCACCACCACTACCACCCCCAAATTAGTCTTGGACTAGAGGAACGGGGTGGGATGTTGTGGCTGCATGGGCACCAGCCGGGGTTTGGGCTGGGGTTAGGGTTGTGTCAGGACCGGGGAGGGACCTTGTAGCAGAATTTTCAGCTGGGCAAGGCAGGAGGGCAGGTGGGCTGGGAGGATGTTGTGTGCCCGTTTCCCATGCCATTAGGAAGAGGGGATGTGTTTAAGGATGCCCTGGGACACAGGCCATGGAAGGGCTCTCTAGTTCCTCATAATCATTTCCTGTCTGGGCTGTGAGAGAAGGGTCCAAACAGAGCTGTTGGACACCTGGGAATGGAGCTCGTGCAAGTTAATACATGGATGAGTCAAATGCCTGTCCAAGCCACCAGGAAATAAAAGAGAAAGTGCCGTGCCTTAAGTATGCCTCCTCTAATTAAACAGAAATACCTTAATTTAGGAAGCTCTTTCTCCTGGGATAAATAATGACCCCATCCCTCCACAGGCAACACAGGTTGTCACAAAACCTCCACAGAGTCCAGATCTGGACTATGGATAGGCCAGGTGGGAGAGAGGGGATGGGAACCCCTATGGTCAGGGAAAACTTTTGAAAGGAAGAAAGTTCATGTAGTGCTCAAAGAAGATAAAAAAACTGACACAGAAGTGGCAAATGATAAAAAAAAGAACAAAGACTTTGAGGGATGCCACTTGAAGCAGAGTTGGGTCAAAGAGCCAGTGTTGGTCGTGTAGCAAGAATGGGTCCCCAGCAACACAGATTCCTCTCTGTTGACTAGAGGAAACAATTCACCCATCCTGGATAATTCCCTAAATTAATTCCACCAGAAAATGCTACAGATAAGAGGTGACCTTGCACACTGAGTCAGTTTGTTAAACAAGGTATAGCTGACATGGCCAAGTCCTGCACACCACAAGTCTCTGAATCTGAATTTTAGCACTTTGTGTGGTTCAAATATATCAAATCAAGTTTCCATCATTGCTAGTCCCATGGGTAGCAACGAACGGGATTAAATAATAATTACTTGTACACCTATAAAGAAAAAAATAAGACTCAAACTCTGAGCTGTATTTATTGCTTTGAAATTTCTGTATAGCCCCAGAGAAAAAATAAATGTAATATGCTGACATTTTGACCAGCAAAAAAACAAAGGTGCACCTCACTAACAAAGACCCTGGGGATTTAAGGATTCATGGAGACAGACATAGGCAAAGGCAAAGCTCAGCACCACTCTGGGCTCTAGGTGCTGACGACTGCAAGCAGTGTTGGTTCCACGAGATGTAGCCTGAGTTTCACATGGCACTGTAACTCTGGAAGTATCACCTCTAGGTTGTGGTGTGGTGCCAGCACAGAGTCTCAACTGGCCATTATGCATGGCAGTGACCCAGAAGCTGGAGAAATGAACAGCGTGGTTCCCAATAGCCCTGTTCAGTTACATCCAGGTGCCAAATACGACTAAATCTGGTGGGTAGGCCTTGTTATTGGAATTTACCAAACTTCAGGAGGCTGCAGTGACACTACCTTGCTGCCAAAACTTCCCCAGAACCAGTACGGCTTAGCACAGCATCCTTCCAAAAGGATAAATTCCTCTTTCACCTATGTTCTCTCAGACCCAATCCATTACGTGTTGCCCGAAGATCTCTTACCTGCATGTTCTCTGACAGAGAAGGGACCTCAAAAACAGGAGGAGTCCTGTGGCACCCAGCTCCATGGAGATGCTTTCTGCAAGCCTTGTTCTATCCTAAGCATTTGGCTATTGACCAGCTGTGAGCAAAAGCAAACTGGGTAGGATAATTTTATGGTTCCCTGATCATCAGCAGCTCTCATTTCCTTCCTTCCTTCCTTCCTTCCTTCCTTCCTTCCTTCCNCTTATTTAAACAGTGGTTCCACTGGCATTATCTTCTCCATCCCTGTTGAATCTAGTGTTTCTCAGAGGGTCTTGTACATGACACTCTCCGAGAAAACAAAACATAAAGATCTTGTCATCCAACATCACAAAAGATTCACCTAAGTATTGACATTCCAGATCATAACTGTTCTTGATGAAATATAAGCTAAAACACCTTTTTTGTTTGTTTGTTTTGTTTTGGTTTTTTTGGTTTTTGTGTGTAGAAATACAATAGAACTACTATAACAGTTCCTTGTCAGAGTCTTCATAGAGGAAATATGCAGAATATCTTTTCTTATTGCTTATGCATTGTTCTGCTACTGTAGGCTATTTCCATTCCCTTACTTATGACAAATTCATTCCAAGTTGTCACAAAAGCATCGCCATATGTTGCCCTTTGTTTTGCGAGGACTGCTACCTGAAGGTCTTATTTTACAAAGTATTATCAGTTCTGTGCTTCTCCTGCCTGATACTAGCATTTTCCATAGTTTCTTGAAGAATGTTGTGATTTCCAATGGTGAGCATGTGATACTCGAAGTTGCAGATCCCAGAAGTGTTTTCTACTCAGGAAAAAGGGCAGGATGTCCTTCAAAGTACAATTCAGCTTTTCAGAGACCTAATTCCAATCCTTCTTTTTTTGTTCCTTTTCCCTTTACCCAGTCACTTATCACTGGAAGGAAGACTGTTTCATTCTACTCCTTGTCTAATCCCTCATGAACTTTGTCTTTTCCATGCGTATATTACCTTCGATTTCTGCCTTCCTCTCTCAGTATCTGAATTTATACAATTTAGGGCTTGTAATGGTTTCAGGCAGATAAAAGATGTCATTTAGGAATGGCTTGGACTGTGCTTGATGTGTTTGCCTTCTTCACTCAGAAGGTGAAAAGTTTCAATAAAATGATGTCCTTTTTGTCTAATTTCCTGCTTTGTCTTGGTCTTTTCACTCTCCTTGAAAGCAGAGTGAGTAAGTACTCAGGGACTATGTAATTCACTTATAATTGAAACAATAGACCATAAAGGCTCCTTGAGAGCAATTACATCTATCGAGCCAATGAGTCAGTTGTGCATTTGCACTAAGTCCAAGCAGTAAAACATATTTATGATTTTTTTTTTTAATGAAAGTTACTGCTCACTTAGTCTTTGGAGGCAGCAC
>VYZR01071557.1:0-21412 GCA_013400675.1 Oxylabes madagascariensis | reverse complement strand
GATTTGAAAGCCACCTTATTTGGCAGATCTCTCCAAGTAAAATAGTTCTTCTTTACCTACTCTTCTTGTGGCCATTGCTAATAGTCTGAAAACTCACCAGCTTGTGTCTTTGAAATCTTTCTTATCTTTTTAAATGATAAAAGGAGGTTGCTCATGAAATAGCCAATGTTGGACATATTCCTGACAGTTGCACAAGAAGGAACTGAAGCTTGCAAAGAAACAGAAGCTCTTAAATTTTGGCAGCATTCAGTAAACTGCCTCCCATTAATAAATAACTGACATAATTTCCAACTTTTTACTCCTTTACAGATGCTTTTCGCTTGGCAGCTGGCCTCATCCCAACCAAGTCAGGAGTAAAAATTCATGATGATTTCAGCTGGCCAAAGGGTCAGGAGGCTGAGGATGGATATCTGGACGCTGCAGCACTTTGGGGAGAGCAGGGAGCAGCAGTCTCTCCAAGAATTCTCTGTGAGTAAAAACGTTCAGTCTGATCTTCTTTACAAGTTTTTCTCTTCTTTTTAATCTTGGGCATAGATGCATTCCGTGAGAATCTGCTTCCAGCACTGCTTCACAGAATCCCTTTGTTCATATTTCATACTAAGGAAAATGAGCTCCATGGTGCACGACAGCTGTGTGGGTCAGGTTTGGAGGGCTGAAGAGTGTGCATCCAGGTTAATCAATACTTGCCAGAGGGGATAAAGCAACTCTGCCATTCTTTACCATGCCCCTAACTGAACCCCATCAGCCCAGGAATAGGCAGGGAGGTGATGCTGTTGTTTAGCTGCCAATGCTGCATTTGCACTGGGGCTGCATCCATCTCTCAGCCCCTGCTGCCATCAGTGGAGAAGAGGTTTGCCTCTTGTAGCTTATAGACCCCATAGCTGTGTGGAGAACAGAATAAAAATCCCACCCCAGTATTTAAGCTTCAGATTGTAGCCCTGGTATTGTTTGTTCCAATGGTGGAAGGCAGAGAGGAGCAGTGCACAGGCTTGTGGAGGGTCCCTGCCTTTCCCTGAAATTTAGAGCTCATCTCAGCAGCGTGGCACTTACTGGCAATGACCCCAGGAGATCCCCTCTGAGCTGTGCAGGAATGGGCCTGAGCTTTCTTGCTGCCCCATTGTTCAGAGAAGTTTGGGGTAGCTCAGGATTTGAAGCACTGTAGGCTGAAGCAGAACTTTGCCTTTAGCAAAGGCACTGCTGCGTGATGGGGCTCTGTGCCTGCTTGCGTAATCCAACTGCTGCACTGGTTTTCCAGCAACAACTTTAAATGCCATTCATCAATAAATCCATTGGGCTGCTCAGCTTGTATTACATGCCACTGATTAACTACCATTAAATTAGCAGTTAGTGTAATCAGATATAAACATTCCTTTGTGGCTAAGCTGTTAAACTTTTTTCCTTTTTACAATTGCGTGTAACACATGTCGGCACGAGACAGGCTCAGTAATTTCACATTACTGCAGCTAAATTATGTTTGTGGGCTCCAGAAACGCTTCTGGTGCTACCAGGCTCGTAAACACCTACCTGGCAGGGAAAGGCTACAACTTCTGCCCCAGAGCATTCGGGCTTTAACAGGATTCGGTGTAGTACAGTGAGTGGATTTATTACATAAATATGTGCCTGGGCTATGGGCAAACGATTGATAGGAGTTCAGAATTTGATTTCCTGACATTGCTGACTTTCACCCTGGGTCACATTATTAATTGGTGTAAGTCAGCATCTAACTCATTACAGGGAGACATGAAAGAAAGGTAGGTGGTAGCAGTTTGAAAGGAGAGTGGTGTGACTCCATGAGGCTTTCAGCTCTGGGAACTCCAGGCTGTTGTAGTCAAGAGTGGATTTTCATTTTTCAAAAGGAGACTTTTCACAGGTATTGATTTGTATTTTATATGTAGTTCTGTTCCCTCTCCTTTGCTAGGTTTTTCTGTAACTCTTAAACCAGAAATTAAATACGCAGCTGTGGTTATTCTTATGCACCCGTGCAATATAGAACATAGTGAAATTATTACTGGAAGCTGCTATTCCAGTGCCAGTGTTACATCATAAAAAAAATACCCACCAGCATCCATGTCCCCATCATAGCATTTGGGGCCCTCACAATGCAAGAAAATAGCTAGAACTTGCAGCCCACACAGAGCACAGATAATCTTCAGACAAAAACATCTGTGGAACATGATTTTTTCAAATGTTTGGGTGGTGGTGTTTGTTGTTGTTTTGGTTTTTTTCCCGTATATTAATCTGATTATGTTTTTATTGCTTAGATCGCTTTTAAAAAAAGGCTTCTACACTTTAAATTGTGTACATGATCATAGGTGAAAATTTACACCAATAGTCTAAATAACTTGGGAGCTGAAAATTGAACTGCTAGATTAGTTTTAAAAATTCAGTCTTGTCTCTTTGAAAAACATGACATTCAAAGCGTTTAATTCAAATTGTTGAGAATGATTTTCTTTTTTTCATTGTAGTTGTACAGTTTGGAAGTACTGTATGGAGTGTTAAACTTGGATAATATGTTGTGTTTTGCTCTCATGGAAACCTGTAGTTTCTCCAGCTATGTGCAGACAGCTTTCCTGAGTCTTGGAATGGGAAAGCAAGAGAATTCTTAACTGCCTGTGTTGTCTTACATTATGTTTGACTATTTGACAAAACTTATGATACAAATGAGTTGACTCTAAAACCTAATAGTGGGTTACCCTCCAAATATATTCTCCCTCGCTCTATGGGAAATGGAAATTTGTATGGCTACTCTTAATATTTTCTTCAGAGGTGCAAATCTGTAGAAACTGGATTAGTTTGTTGACTCCCTCAATTAACTTTAATCTAATATCCTGCCTATTTAAATTAGTGTAAACATTGATGTATAGAGCTAAGGGAAAGAGTTGAACTGAAAAAGATTTATTTAAGGATTAGTGTAGTAGCTAAATTAGAATTAAATCCAGGAAGTAAACATCCCAGCAATGCAAGTTGTGGGAAACAAGAGACCGCAGAAAAGATCAGTGGTTTGAAACAATAATGTGGCACCATGGGAAGAGAAAGGAAGAGGAGAAACAAGTAAATCAAGCATTATTGTACAAAGAAGACTCTAAGCCTATTACTGCCACACAGGTTGTGGGGAAACTCCCAATTAAATGCAATGGAAAGAAACTTTTATCCTTTTCAGCTTTCTCCTTGATTTGCTTGGTTGAATTACACTGTGGACTGAAATATCCACAGCAATTAGAGTAAAAGGATAAATTTGTAGAAGAATCCCTGAAAGTACAGAAATTATCATATTTGCTGGCATCGGATCTGCTACAACATCTACTGAGGGTTTGTTAGACCCTTTGGATAAGAAAATGAGCAAAAAAAAAAAACCAAAACAGTTCACTCTCTGTTAGGCTGCACTGGGAACCAGATTTGCCTGGAACATAAAAGCATGAATACTTTCCCAGACCTAGCAGAGATTTTATCTCTGTTCTGTCCAGCACTGCCATGGCAATGCTCTCAGAGCCACCAGCACGCAGCCAGCCAGGACTGGCTCAGCAATACCACACTTTGCTGTAGTGAGGTGGGGTCAGACTCCTCTCCCAGGTAACATGACAGAACAAGAGGAAATGGCCTCAAGTTGTGCCAGGGAGGTTTAAGCTGGAATTAGGGAAATCTTCTTCATCAAACAAGGTTTCAGTGATTGGAACAGGCTGCCCAGGGAAGTGGTGGAGTCACCATCTCGGGAGGGGTGTAAAAGACAATGTAGATGTTGCACTTAGGGATGTGGTTTAGTGGTGAACTTAACAGTGCTGGATTAATGGTTGGACTCAGTCTTAGAGGTCTTTTCCAACCTTAACAATTCCATGGTTCCATGAAGCCTCTTGGACTCCAGGAGTCCTTTGTGTGCCAAAGGCTAAAAGAAGAAGACTGTTCTCAGACTATTGAAAGCTGCCTTCCAGATTTCAAATAAAAGCACTAAGCCTGCTCTTGATATTTATTTAGTTGTATTTACTTGGATAGAAACATGCTATCTACTGTACTATCACTTTTGGACCTGAATTATTTTTGCAGTTTGACTTGCATGTCAAACTTGCATGTGTCCATTTGATCAAATGTTATTGAATTGGTGACAAAAATCTGACAAAAATTCAGCCTGGGGTAACACAGCTGGAAGATGCTCTGGCTAACTGATTTATAAATTAGGTAAGGGATTGTTTTTTGCTAAATACAGTTTAAACTAGTTTTCTTCTGTATACCCAACAGCCTTAGCAAATGTGAGGTATTCCCTTTTACCTTTGGCCCTTATTGGCAGAAAAATCAGCCCACTGCTCCAGTGCTGCCAAGGAGCACAGGAGCCCTGTGTTAAATGGTGCTCTGCCCACCAGCAGCCAAGACCACAGCACCCCAGCACAAGGAGGAGGAAGGCTTGAATCTGCAGGCACCCAGCACATGTGGGGCAGCCTCTTCCAGCAGAACATACAGATTGTTTCCCAGCCATGTATAGAACTCATTTTTTAAATTGTTTTGGCAGTTTCTTTGCGCATTATACCCCCAAAAGACTGAAATGATCCAGCCAGCTTATTCCAAAGGAAAATGTCTGAATTTCAGCTCCTATGAGCAATTGTCTTGTAAAGGCAGGCAGCTTAGTATTTCATCTTTTTGACTAAAGCAGCTTTTAACAAGCTTGTTCTTGGCAGAAGGTTTTGGACTTAACCATGAATGAAATACATCATGTGCCTTAAGAGTGTGCTTTGTGTGAACTGCCACCCTGCTTGGCAGGGGATGTAAAGAAACTCTGGTTCTGAGGTGACCTGAACCCTTGTACTCTGTCTTCTGAGAGGTCAGCAGGGAGGAGTAAAAGAGTGCTGCATCACTCTTCATAGGGCATCTGCTTGCTGGGCAGGGGAAATAGTTTACAGGGCTTTTACTTCACAGGACACAAAAACGTCACTCCACAAATTAATAATCCTTGGTCTAATCCTCTTCTCTCTTGAGAATAGGAACACCCTGAACACCCTGCCAAGCAAACCTTCCACAGTTCCTTCTGGGTGGATGTGGATGGCAAACATGAATGCAACAACTCCATGATCCTCGTTCGCATTAAAAGGCACAGCCACATCAGCAGTATTAAACATGAAGCAACAAGATCTCTGGGTAAATGCTCAGTCTAAGAGTGTGCTAATAAACCTCCCCAGTCATGTAATTCAAGCTTTCTTCTGCCTGACACCTGTTTCAGCTGAGCTACTTGAGTTTAAGGTTCCATGGTGTTTTTAATAATGTTGCTGAACTGGCCCTTTAGTTAATGGGTGCCACTGTGGTCCTGGGGTGTCTCAGCACAACTTGTGTGATGGAGGTGGTGTGTTGGGGCCAGAGGGGTCAGTACCCACCCTCAGGGCTGGGAAGGCCTCCTGTCCCTCCTGCAAAGGCTGTGCTGGCCCAGCCTGATGCTGTGAGGCACCAACTGCTCTGGCATCCCACCCGGCGCATGCGACAGAAAGCAGCGCGGACAGAGAGGGGGAAGGATGGGGCATAAGTCTGACCCTAATCACCATCCACTTTAGGGGTTTGTTGCTCTTTTTCCCAGTGCATGGTACCCCACTCTGGCAGCAGTGCCCCTGGGTCAGCAAGTGATACCTTCTTCAGGCTAAGCAGGTTCATACTTTTATGACAGTGTTTATGAGAATTATTTCATCAGATGCTGGCAAAGAGAGGTTGTAACAAACATAAAGCATGAAGTGGACCCAGTCTGTGCAGAAGGGGCAAAAATCTGTCCATAGATCAACTTTCAATAAGTAATGGAACTAATTTGTCTGCTTGATTGTGTTACCTCGAAGTTCTAAAAAGTTGCAAGAGGCCCCTTTGTTTCAAATGGGGTATAAAGAGAGAGTACAGAGTGCTATTTCAAGGTTAAATCCTCTATGCCTGTCTCTGAAAAATCAGATCTGAAGAGGTCTCAGATGGAGTATTAACCCTGAGATGTTCACTGGGCTCACTGGGCCAGTCTGGACCCATTTGCTGGTGTCCTGACAGGCCCCCCAAGAACATTCAAATTGGGAATTTATCTTATCCAGACTAACAAGTTTGCTGCCTCTGCTAGTGTCTGCCATCTCACCAACTTTGCAATAGCCTGGCAAGAGGGAGCTCTTGACTTGCAGAAACTTCAGGCTAAGCTGGGGCCACCAGCCCTGGTTGGTATTTGCTGGTGTTGGTTCTCCCCCATCGCTCGTGCTGATGGGGAGAGCAGCAGTGAGGTGGGGTGGCTGTGGCAGGGAAGGAATCGCTGCCTTGGTGACTAGGCTCACCTGGCCTCACCTGTGCTCATTCACAGAGGTTATAAACATGCTGCCCTGATGCAACTTGGTGGAGTTTTTTCCACTGACAGAAGATTTTTGGAGCAGGTCTTTGTCCAGGATCAGCAGGGAAAATGCCAATTTATTTGTGATGTCTTACGGTCCAATGCATGAATCCTGCATATAAAAGAGATCACATCCAAGTAGTGGTTTCCTCCTCTTTTTTAAACGAATTCAACTGCTCAGCTTCCATATCCCCATCAGAGCTCCACATCAGCCAGCCTTGTTTGTGCAAAAGCCAGCAAGAATGTTTCAGCCAGCTTGGGGTATTAATGCAGGAAGCCAGCACTGGGTTGGTTCTCCTTGTTCCTCTTGCTATAGAGTTTCACAGCCTGGGATATTAGTAAATATTTACGTTTAATTACTTTCACTTAAGAAAAACAACCACAGCCAAGAAAACTACAGAGCAATTTAATGGGTTTTAACTTGCCACACTAAACTGCCTTCTTAAACATAATGAATTATGTGAAGTCATCCGGTTTCAGACTCTCTAAAAGAGGTAATTTAATTCAAATAAGGTTGCGTATTACTAGCTTCGGAGTCTGAAAACATTTACAGTGCCAGTAACTGTTCCATTGCCCTCAGTTACTCTGCAGACTGAGAGACAATAACAAGCTAAGCTTAGAAAAGCGTGCTGTGGTTTGGTGTAACTGATAGATGAAATTGCTACGTTCGCTGCCTCAGGCGAGAAGTGCCGGGTGAGTGTGTGGGAGTCTCCTTCTACATAAGACAGTCTGTGTTAAAACAAAAGCAGGGAAGTAAATATGACATTAGCTCTGCTCAACAGCATTTTTAAAAAATCTTTTCCATGAGAAAACATCTTACAAAAGGGCTTCTTCCTTCTGGTTCCTAGACACCAGGCTGTCTTTCTCACATATGGTGATTAGATTCAGGTATATGTACTTTGGCCCATTGTTACAATAGTGCAATATATCATAAAGATGTTTCTGTTCCCTGGCAGCACTGCAGAGCTCATATTCAGGGAGAAAAGATGGGGAATGTTGGGTTACCTACACAACTCATTTTTTTCCCTGACAGGTACCTAATAGAAGGAACCAAAAAATACCTGTACTATTCCACTCATAGATCCCCAGCTGCTGAACTATGTGTAGGATTAGAAACACCTACTTGGGCATTTTTCCCCTCAGAAGGGAAATGGTTACCATTGGTTTGAGTTTGGCAGTTAAGAGTCAGGAGGTCTTGCCACAAAAGCTATAAAACTTTGTGAGGCTTTCAGTGTCCTTTAAATGGTCTTCCTTTAAAGTAATTGCATACTCTAAAGCTCCTTATGGGGCTTAAGGGCTTTACTTGCCAGGACAATTGCACACCTTGTGAAAAAAACTGTAATCAAAATCCCAAGCTTGGTTCTGCCAACTTTCCAGATGTTGATGGTTAAACTTGCAGAAGCTGTTGGATGTTCTAAGCTGTTGGATGACTAAGTAAGTAGCCTGCATGTATGCCTGTCAACATGGTAGACAGAAGATACTCAGGGAGAGCCCCTGTATTCCAGATATATCTACAAAGTTGGACACAGAACACTCTTTGTAACTTTGCTCCTCTGTTAAAACACATGTACTGGCTGCAACACTGAGGAAAGATTACTGCACTAGAAAGGGCTGCAAGTGCAACATTCCCCACACAAAAACATTGCCATCATCCTTTAGCTGCCCACCATGACCAGCTGTGGAGATAATACTTTGCCAGATTTTGAATAGGACTTGTGAGGGCACACAACATTCAGTGGAACCGGTCTTGGCTTCAGAGCTTATGAGGTCCCAGTGAAATCACAGTCCAAGGTTATTCACCCAATCATCTCCTAGTTCAGACACCACTTTCCATCTATTATCTGAAAACACACTAATTCCTCTTTATTTGTATTCCAGCCTTTGAGCACTTCAATGCCTTTCAAGCAAACTGATTGAAGAGTGAACCACTGATCAGTCGTTGTACAGGTAACAACATTAGCTTTTGGATTGCTTAAAGTCCTTGAAGATCTCCTCACAGAATGGTGAAGGGTTTCCTTCCAAAACTTGTGGGATAGGGACTGTATCCTTCCTGGAGTCACACAGCATCTGGCTGAATGGAACTGTAAGTGTGCAGGCACTGCAAACTACATGACTGCTAATTTGTTCTGGTTGCAAGCTCTTCATGTCCATTCACATTCAGCTAGCTCTGACTGCTGATTAATTATGTACTTAAAGTTTTACTCTCCTAATACAAAAGTCACCCCTGGGAGAACATTAGTGAACATTCCTGATGAATGTACAAACTCTTCTTTAAAAGAAGCCATGTATGAAGTTGCTCAGGTGTTCTTACAGAAGACTTCTGATAGGATTATAAGTGAACATACAGGAATGGAAAAAAATATATTCATTAGAAGGGATTACATTTAAAGCTTTCAAGATGACTGATGTATTTTCCCTTTTAACTCTGACTTGAGTGAGCTGTTGAATGGAGCTCAGAGATTATTTCTTGTCAGAACCTATCAAAAAACCTTGAGATCGCTAAGGCATTTGAGCATGTTGAGCATGAAATTTTCATTGCCCTCTATGGTGCATTTTAACTATGTCTAAAACCAGTATTCACTGCTAAGGGTACTTAGCCATATTTTAGGAGAACTAATTTTGTTTAAGCTCATGGTCAGTAACTAGTCTGGAAATGAAACCATTAATTTTAATGCAGTAAGTGCATGTATACATTAAATTTTATTGCTTTGTCTGAATTTAAAAGGGCAAAAGTAGGGCAATTTCAGGTCAGTGTAAAGTTGCAGGTGCTTGTAATTTACTGCTCACTTCTTGAGAAAGGAGAGCTCAGTGTTTCGAGCTTTTAGTCCTGCATATCAGTGAAATAAACTTCCATGCTGTATATTTCAGGAAGATTTGGATCAAGCTTTTGGACTATACCATTTATGTGTGGGGACCCTCTCACCTAAAGACACAATGTGTGTAAAGCACACAACAGACTCGACAGTGTGCTGCCATTACAACCAGGAACAACGCAGATTTCATGAGTCCTGAGACTTGCTACCCAAGCTTGATATACGTAAAGATCTATTGAGCCAACTATAAATACATTAAAGAAAGCATAATAATAAGAGTGCAACCAAAGCCAAGAATATTTCCGTTTTTTCAAAGGCTTCCAAACATTTTATATGCCGCAAGATCATGTGCAGACTCAAGGCATCACATTTCAAGTTAAAGTCAGGCATTCATCTGTAACTTTGAATATATGGGCTGGAATCAAACACAATATTTTCACGTTACTTGAGTTTAGGCTTTCTTTGTGTTTTTATGTTCCTGTTCAAAAGAAAGGAAATCCCTGATACCAAGACAAGTAATCTATGTTCTGAGCCAATAAATCCTCGGGGAATTTGAAACAGGTAGATTGTAAGAGGCCCTTTTTTGGAGTCTGAAAAGCAATGGGTGACATTAGACCGATCTTAATGAGAGTTGCAGGTGCTCAGCTTTTAGGGAGAGGTCATTTCCTGTGTGTTGGCACAATGACAAAGATGGAAGATTGAATGGTTCTTCTGATTCACAACTTAGTAATACAGATTTCTTAACTGGAAACGGCTGAAAAGATACCCTTGGAATGCTCCTGGTGCCCTAACACATCCTAAACACTTAAGGCACATCTCAACATCATTAAAATAATAGATGCAAAGAGAAACCTGCCAGCTTGTAATCATAAACAGCTCCTCTTCCAGTCCTTATTGTTTGGTTTCAAGTTCAATATAGATATTCTGTGGCTTTGTCGTCATCTTGACTGCAGGAAAAAAAGGAAACAAACCCAAAAACCCCAGCCACCAGTGCCAATGCATGTCTTTGTATCTAATTTTAACAAGAACAATTGATCAGGTGGAGACTGGAGGGCCTGAGATATTTCTCTTAGCATACTGGGAAAGTAGAACTTTGACAACATGTCCAGCCATGTGCTGGGTCTAAAGCACCATCTAAAATCACCTAAACTTTCTTGTTTTTCTCTTGATCTCTGTTTTCAGTCCCAGCCAAGTGAGTCAATACAAATTCCCTTGAATAAACACGCAAGTAAAACCAGGTATTTACATTTGAAGTGGATCATCATTAAGGTTTCAAGCTGTCAATAGGACCAGCACAGGAAAATGTTATTATTAGACCCGAAAGTCTTCAAGGGAATGTGTGAGAAGAAAGGCTAATATCAGGGGACCAGTAATCTTTTCCTAGCTGGCTTTTAATTCCACTTAGCAAACAGGAATGATTTTGAGTGTTGAATGAAGAAGCAAGCTACAGAACCTGCACCAGGCATTTAAACTACAGCTGGCTGGAACACAATTTGCCCGAGGCAACATTTTTAAGTTCAAAGGTAAACATTTGACTTTTTATAGAGAAAATTAGTTGTACAACATATTTGACTTAGTATACTGCTACCTAGTCCAACTTTTAATTGAAATGTATTAAAAAAATAACCCTTCTTTCACTGACAGTGTGCAGTTTCCTAGAGAGCTGCATACTTGCTAGTGAACATCGGTCCTGTGGACCAGGTATAGAAGACAGAGGTCAGAACTTCTATAGCTTAATATTTTCCAAGGTACCCTAAAGGCTTCCTATTACCTTCCCATGTAAATTGTTTACAGCCAGCTCCAAAGAGGAGCTCTCCTGCAGGATTTTGACCATGCTTGTAAACTGATAAAAAACTTCCCCCTGGAAACTTCCCCTGGTGAACCTCATCATAATATTTTATTATCTTTGATCTTAAGCATATACACAGGGATCCTTTCTGGCAAAAGCAGAGGCAATAAATAATGCTGAGCAAGGAGAGGTCTATATTGAACCTTATTAAGCAGTGGTGGCATTAGGATGGTGGCATTTTGCATCTCTTCTTGCTGTTGGACTAAATGGAGCTTTCTAAGGCTGCTCCAATGTCAGCACACACTTTCCTGAAAAGCTGTCACATAGCATTTGCATGCAATTTTGGGCATTTTGGTATGACCTGCTTAGGTTTTATTTCTCATAATTGTGGGGCTTTTTTTGTTTAAGTAAACTTTTTAAAAGTGAGGAAAGCCTATCCTGTACAATGAGGTATTGAGAACCATGTGTTCCATGGTACAGAAAGATATGTTATGATTCTTATCTTTGTGAGACTGTGAAAAAATACTTCTTTGTCCTCAAACTCATTAAAAAGTTATTTAATAAAGAACTTGAAACCATTATCAATATTTACAAAAGAAATGCTTGAGAGCTGAGTTATGTGTTTTGAAATTCACAGAAGGCTCAGTGCATTGAAGCAACAAAATATGTGATAGGAAGTATAGCTGACATTTCCAAATATAAAAACCAGATGATGGAAGGTTTAATTTCTGTGAATTGGAGAAGTAGCTGAGAGCCTAATAATCTCTCAGGAATATTTTCAACCCATTGGGATGCTCAACAAATATAAAATTCTCAGCATTTCTGTCAAAGCAGTTGAGATCAGTGATTTTGCTAGATTCAGAGGTGGCTCCAGAATTCACTTGAGTTTGAGGATTAAAACAATTTAAAATAATTTGGGATGGGGGGGTGGGATGGGGTTGTTTTATTTTTCTCCTGAATAACAGCCTATAACCTGAAGAATCCTCAGAAATCCCTTTAACCCTTGACCCAGGGGTGCCCAATCCCTGTTGGCAGGTCGGTCTCCACCAGCCAAGGCTGCAGGGTGCTCCTGTTCCCGTGGCCATGTGCTGAGCCATGCAGGTGTGAGCATCCTGACTGCAGCCAATTCAGGGCTTGGCTGGCCTGGCAGAAACCCGCTGGGCATCTCCCCCATCTGTGGGTCAGTGCATGAACTGTCCTAAAGTTGACACCAGAAAATGGGCTTTAAATCCACCTCCTGTGTTGTTAAACCTGCCCCAGCTTCTGGAAAAGTGTGTGTTGTGTGTCTGTTTCTTTAATTCATATTTGAATCAGGGACTGCCTGAATGCTTTTATGCAGCAGCTGACAGAAAGCACCGCAGTACACAATAATTTCTGTAGTAGTTTGTAATACTCAGCCCATTGTGAGTATTCATGGTGGGGGGAAACCCAACATGTAGTCTCCTGCCAGTTGAGGGACAAGGGATAACTTGTCGCTCTGGGCTTCAGGTCTCCTGGATTGCAGGACAATTCTAACCACCAGGATTGGAATCAGGACCAAAAATACTAAGCAGCAAGTTAGGCAGCAATAACTACAGCCTCGGGCATCAGGTCTGCGCAGGTGATCCCTTTTACCCATATACTCACTATTACTGAAGGCATACCTGTGTCTGAGATATTCCCATCTTGGGTCCAACCACACACACAAATATTCAATTAGTAAAAGCAGTTTTGTGGGATATTCATCCACATGATGTATGAAAATCCCAAACTGTTTGTAAGGTTGTTTAACATGATGCAACTGGTTTTTATCAATGATGCAGTGTTTATCTAAGAGTACTTCACTGCTCATGCTAACAGGGCTGTATGTTCCCTAAACTATGCCAACAGTTCATTTAAAATATTCAGGCAAAAGACAGAAAAAAACCCCATATAACTTATTTTTCATTTTTAAACACACACCAGGGATTTTATACTTCAGCAGGCTTGAAAATTATCTAATTGGAATGGAGAGATGGCAAAAGGGTCACAAAAGAGATGCAGTGACCAATATCATATACACAGGCAGGAGCCTCACTGCTGAGTGAGGAGAGTTTTCCCAGAAGTTTCCAACTTGGTCAGTGTATACTCTCAGGCTGAGCTTTAAGCAGTAGTGGGATGAAATCTAAACCAGACATCTTGAAACAGCCTGTGTATCACAGCGAATACGTGCAGAGGGGGCTGCTCTTGTATTTGTGTCCCATGTGTTTGCTTTTATTTGATTTTGTATTTGGGTGGGAAAGGGAAAGAGGAAATTCTCTGACATTTTCACATGCCTTTTTTTTTAAGTGACTCTGAGAAACAATTCAAACATCTTGTCTATTCAAAGGAAAGGCTGTAAAGGGACCTGACATCTTTCCTTTTCTGTCATAGAAAGTACTGCATTCCCATCTCTAGAAACCACTACTGCCATTATCCTGCCTGCCAGCTTCCTTGGAGGTAGATACTAAAGGCACAGGAATAAATTACAGATCTAGGTCTTCCTCTTTGCTATGTCTTTGTGAACTGGTAAATAGCAAGAAATCATCTCCTGAGTACAAAATACTCTGTTTCTGCTCCTTTCCATTGTTCTGTGCTGCTGAACAGAAGATTCAGACAGCCTCCTTCTGTACCTCTCCAGTCTGACCCTTCCATTTCTGTGCTGATTTTAATCCAAAATTGTTTAAGCCCCCTAAAAAACTACTTCTGCTGCAAAGGATTTTATGGCCTGGCAAAATATCTGAATCTGTATCTTCTGCAATCATGCATAAAGGCTCACAACTCCTAAACCTCTTCAATGCTATGTAAACAGATGAATTAAAATAAACACATGGATGGTGATTAATTATGCCTAGATTAACAAAATGCCAGCCTTTGCTTATTGTTCTGGGAATAAGGAGGAGAGGAACCAGCATTGCACTGCTAGAAGTGGCTCAGTCACTGCATGTAGTCATTGCAGTCTGCAAAAGGGCACAGGAGGAGGAGGAGGAGGCTGAGAAATTGCCATTTTCCCTGTTGACAGGAGGAAGAATCAGAAGGGATGACTGAGGGGCTCCATGAAGGAAAAAGGGGACGTGCTGGGAGAAGCAGGCTCGGAAGTGAAGATGGGAAAGACAAGAAGACCTCAAGTAGAGCCTGAAGAGATGAGTGGTAAAGACACAGTGGAGGCAGCCAAACCTCCCCCACGTCAGGGCAGCGAGGCAGGCAGAGGGCAGCCACTTCCAAGGAACACTAGGGCTCTGCCTCAGTGCTCTGAAGTCACATACTTAGTCTTTCTTGCTTTAATTCTGCAGCTGCCCAGGGCCACAGATTGCCCTAGACTCTGGCCTATCCTGATTCCCAGAACAAGCTCCCAAAGCTTATCTTTACATGGAGAAAAGTGATGGTGCTAATTGTGAAATGTACCATTTTTAAGCCATAAATCCCAAGACATTTTGTGACCTTCATGTTTGCATGACTGCACACTATGCTTGTGTAGTATAAATACTGCAAATACTACCACAATGTTGGCCTGAACATTTTGCCTCCCGTACCAAATGTGTGAGCCGTGGCCACAGAGAATTGTAGCTTAGGAGCCTGAGGCTTAGGAGCACAGACAGCACCCATCTCTGACCTGTAAAATTGCTCCTTTCCAGTGTGATCCTCAGCAGAACCTCTGGTTCCACATGCTGAGTGATTAGACCAGTGCTTCTGAGCAGCTCCTCATTTGATGTCAGTTCATAAAGCTCCACAAATGAAGCCCATTCACACTGGGAGCCCACCCCCTGCATTAAAGTATTAGGTTTTTGTTCGTTAGGCTGACCAGATGTTATGTGCATGTGTGTGTGGTTTTCCATTTCAGACTATGAAATAAAAGAAGTAAAGGTAAGAATCCCAAGAGTGCCTACAAGCAATGGAGAGCTTGGATCGAACTACAAACGTGGGGATAAGGCAAGGCAGTGTGATTCACTGAGAGGGGAGAGCCTTGGGCTGTCTCTTGGGTGCTGCAGCATCAGAGGTAAGTCACTTCCCATGTGCATGTGGACTTCCCACTTCCCATTTCCCACTGAGGTGTGACACCTTCCAAAGGGTATAGAGCCCCACCTACTCCTCTGGGGTTCCAATGCTGGGGACACAGAGCATTTTGAATGTAATAAAAAACATCAAATGAAAGAGGGGATTTAAAAACAATTTCTTTTGTTGGTGGTACTTCAAAATACTTTATAAGCCATATCAAGAGGATTTTTAAAAAAATCTTTCTTTATGAGTTGCTTTCTTTTCCAGAATAGTATCCTTGGAAATGACCTACTGAGTAAAAACAAAACAATAGTAAATCCCTGTGAAAACC
Source organism: Oxylabes madagascariensis (assembly GCA_013400675.1). Classification (NCBI taxonomy): domain Eukaryota; kingdom Metazoa; phylum Chordata; class Aves; order Passeriformes; family Timaliidae; genus Oxylabes; species Oxylabes madagascariensis. The sequence goes on along the minus strand of VYZR01071557.1, from coordinate 6,164 downwards.
AGCTGTTTGAATTTCTATGAATGTCATTACCTTCAAAAGTCTGAGCTGTGTTTGGGTGGCACTGTGGAGACAGAGCAGTTGGGACTGAGGATGGGCAGCACTGGGATTAGGGAAGGTGCCATGGATGGTCACGCAGAGTGCTGGTGAGTACGTGTGTTGGTGTAGCAGGCTCAAACACAGACCCTGCAGTGTGAGCCTGTGCCAGCTCAAGGTGCTACAGTTCACATCAGCATAGTTCAGCTAAGACGCAGCCACACCACAAAAGTGAAATCAGTGGGAAGAAGAAGCCATAGATCAAACAACTCCTCTAAACAACTCACCCAGTTGTCCAGGTAGCTGCTTGTGCCTTTACCCCTTATTTTATGCACTAGATAATGTGACCACTATGTTCACATAGATATTTGCACCCCAGCTGTGCTGGCAGGTTTTATTTTGCTGGGTGCCAGGCACCGCTCAGGAAATTACATCCTCAGACTAAGTGGAGGTGTGTTACCATGTCATGCTCGTCAGACCAAACACATAATTTTTAAAATATCTGTGAGAGGTGACCTCCAGAGTTGTTGGGTTGTCCTTCGGGAATGATCAGCCATGGAAACTCATAATGGTTTTTTTTAACAATTACTGGAGAAGCTCGTGGAGGTACTACTCAGAGACTGGCAGAGGGGCCATGTGGGAGCTCACTCTTTACTCCTGGCATAGCTAACGAGGGCAGTTGAACAGCAACTGAGAAGAGTCAAAAAGTACTTGAGATGCTTGGAAGTATCTGCCTGTCCTCTGACTACCTACCCCCAGCTTTGTTGAGACACGTCCATGTGCCAGAAGGAGCAGGAGAGCTGCTGTAGGTTTTGAAGGCACTTCCCAAGCTGCCCTCATACTTGTACATATGGTCCTGCCATTTTATTAAATTCTCCTGGAGTTGCTCCTGACCTAAGCTAAGTACTTTTCTATTGACATCAATTTTTGCCACTTCAGTATTCACCCCCAGGTTATTAATAAAGCATTAAACAATATTGGTCTGAGTCTCGCTCTCTAGGGCACCTCATTATTAATCTCTTTCCATACTAGAATTGGCCATTTATTCCACACCCATTTATAACCAGATTTTAATCCATGACAGGACTTTACCTCTCACTTTGTGGTTACCAAATTTCCTTAACAGTTTCTTATATGGGTGTTTATCAAAAGGCTTTTGAATGTCCAAATAAATTATTTTCTCTGGTTGTTCTTTACTCACTATTTTATTAACTCTTAAAAGTGTAAAAGGTCTGACTGGCAAGATTTATTCTTATAGCAGCTATGTTTCTTTTTCTCTTTTGCCTGAGACTTGATATTTCCCTGCAGATTGTAAAATATTTAAAAGAGTGACCCTCTGAATCTAGTGGCTTGAAGCAGCACCAGATGTGTTGTCAATGTTTAATTGAAAAAAAAAAAAAAAAAAAAAAGTGAAGGTAATATACTGCTGACTTTCTCAACTACTTCCTTGTAATGAAGTTAAGCTAATAATGTAAAATTTCCATGAGCTCGTCTGTCTGTGTAAATATTTACAGGGTCTTTATCGCTGCAGTACCAGATTTCCACATACATTAACGGAGTTATCCTTATAACACCTCTCTGATACAGGGAAGCTTTAATCCCAGCTGCCTGAAGAATCAGGGCACACTGACATCTGGCACATAAAACCCAAACTGCTGTGCTTTGAGAATAACAGGTTAGGAGATAAAACACTTTCTCCCACTTACAGATGCTGTCTTCGTGAAAAATGCAAGAATCATCACAATTCACAAATGTAATGAAAAAGGCTCAGTGCTCCAGTGTCTCTTCCCAAGCTCTCTAAACTCCAAAGTTCATTTTTCCCTTTGGAAAAATGCAGAGCACTGCAGGTAAACCCCAAGCTTTTCTTTTTTTGCCGGCTGTTTGAGCTCGTAGGTTCTTGATGGCTCTGCTAGTGACCATTTATTTTGGACTTATACCACACATCCAGTGTTTCATTATGCATTTTTGCTCTAGCCAGAACTAATACAATTGGCTGCATCTCAGCTTGCTTCAAATATACAAGGGAGTGGGTTTCCTCGGAGAAAAGAAAGAAGATCAGAAAAAGCAATCCTGTTTAAAGTAAAAAACACTATAGAGATTGTAAGAAAACTTAAAAAAGGCTACAAAATGTACATGTGAAAGGGTCCACTGCTGGCCCCACATCCCTGAGGAAAGAGAGGCTTTCCACTCTGCCCTAAAAGCTGACAAATCCTTGGCAAAGCAGGGAATGATAGAGAGGCTGGCCATGGAAGACCCCTCAGCGAAAAGGCATGCAGTCCACAGACTCTGTTTTCAAAAGACTTCTGGCCTCATGTCTGAGGATGGACTTTGCAAGAAAGCCCTTCTTCCACACAAGCAGCCAGAACGGGTGGCCAGGAATTCAAAAGGTTATGATGTAATCTAAAATTTAAAATAAAATTAATTCTTTAAGTGTCAAAGGGGAATCATGTGAGCAGAGGACAGTTCTGGAAGAACAAACTTCCTCAGCAGAAACTCTGAATTATTCCAGCTGCAAGCTTCCATTTGTGTGTGTTTTTAAGTGAAATCTTGAAGCTACCTATGCTTGAAAATGTGGGACTTCTTTTTTGGGGCCTGGAGTCAAAATCCCTTGAGACCAGCAGTGGGACTCACTTGAAGATGCCTGCTGGTGAGAGTAAAACACGGATAATGGAGCTCAACAGAGCAAGTTTCATCGACTCCATAGAGAAGTGATGCCCAAGCAGTTGGGCTGGCAGCAGAAGGGCACAGGAGCACGGGCATTTGAGGTGGCTCCTGGTCGGGTCTGGAGGCCAACTCCCAACTGTCTTTCCCATCACTCATCCCTGAAACACAAGCTTTGCCTCCAGGATGGCCATGGCTCCTGCAGCAACAAAATTATTTCCCCAAGGAGCAGCCAATGTATTGCCACGATCCTAATCTTATTTGGTGTGGTAGCATGGTTTTAATTTTTCCGTGTTTGATCTCTCAGCTTTAGGAATATTGATAGAAATAGGGGCTGTGAGGATTAAATAAAGAGCAGCTTGTTGCATATGAAAAAATACCCCTCAGTCCTCACTTTCTCCGCGGTGATTCAGCTTTTCCAACAGCGCTGCCGAGATAAAAGGCTCGCATGTGAGCAGAAGTGTTAGCAAGGGCTGTAATGCTTTCAGCGCAGCCTCTCGCACAAGGGCCCTGGCTGCGGGAGCAGATCCCGCCTGCTCCCAGACCTCCTCCCGCGGCGGGGAGGCGCTGGGGATGCAGCAAAGGCCGCTGCCCCCTTCTCACGCCAGCACGGGCCGATGGCCGCGGCTCGCTGCGGGCTTTAGGGGAGCTCTGCTGATGCACCCGTGTGGTTCTCCCCGGCCGGCGGATGGAGGAGGCAGCCGAGCCGGGCCGAGCCGAGCCGGGCTGAGCTGTGCCCCGCGGGCCGCCCGCCTCGGCATCGCCCCGGCACCGCCGCCCTAATCAGCGGCAGGCCCCGGGCGCGGGGTAATTAGAAACATCGAAGGGGCTTTCTATCTTTTGAAATCTGTCTCTCAACATCAAAGTGCTCCGCGCAAGTCGTCCTCTAGAGGCCGGCTCCCATATCTAAATGAGTGATGTATTTCATGGTATCTGTCGGGATGGATATAATGAAGAAAACCGGCTTTGAGAGGGAGCATGATGTGAAAAACAGGTGGCCCAGTGTTGCGGAGCATCTGCTTTGCAGTCCGGTCGTGTTCCCGTAAACTGCGCAAACACGGTCAGTGCGCGACCTCCGCGGGTGCGCAACCTCCGGGGCGCCCGGGGATGCTCACGGGAGACCCCCCGTGTCCCTGCGGACCCTCTCCTCCCGGCCTGCAAGGAAAGCGGGCTCTGCCCCCGCCCCGGGGAGATGTGCACCTCCTCCAAACACCCAGGGCTGCGGGCACTACGTGAGGTACACGGCAAAGCCAGATCTCTCTTCTCTCCGCGCTGTCCCTGCCGGGGCCTTCAGCCTCCCCCGCGGGCCTGCAGCATTCCCAGGGCCGCACTCCGCTCTCGTGGCGGGCACGGCCGCTCGGAGAAGCCGGCTCCCCGCTCCAGGAGCGCGCTGGCCTCGGGTCACCCGCGGTCCGGCCTGTACACAATATTCCGCTTGGCTCCCACCGCTCGCTGGGGACGATTCCAGAGCCGCTCCGTGGGCTTGCTCGGCCGCTCCGACTGAGCGCGGCTGCGTTGTGACTCTTATCTGTGCAACAATAAAAAGTGTTGGCTCCTATCAACCGAGCCGTAAATCCAGCCGAGCGCGCACGTTTCAAAGGCACGGACAAATCGCCGGGATTGCCCCGGAGGACGCGCAGGACGGCGGGCTCGGCCTGCAGCGCTGGGTGTGGGATGACGGCCGGGTAATGATGCACCCCATGCCTCTCCAGGGCTTTCTGCCCTGCCAGGGCCGGCGGAGGCAGGGCTCGGCAGCGGGGGAGGTCCGGTGCGTTCGGATCTCCCGCGCCCACCGCGGGAAGGGAACGCGAGCCTCCCGTCGCCTGCAGGGGCTGGGGGCATCCCGCTCAAAACAGGGAGGGCTGCAGGTGTCACATCATCTTTGGAAATGCATTTTCTACCGTTATGAACGCCTTTACTTTGGGAAAAAAACCAAACAACAAACAACAACAAAAAACCCCACAAAAACCAATAAAAACGGCCTGCTACCCGTCCTCTACACCCGTGAAAATCCCACTTATCGCAGCGGGAATGGGCTGCCTCTGGAGGGTAAAACGCTGCTCCCGATAGGTAAGAAGAGAAACGATGAAGGAAAGGAAAACCCAACCCCCAAAAAGAAACAAAAGAAGACTCGAACCCCCAACCAACCCAAAACCCCACCGCAGCCATGAGAGCTTCCCCCGAGCCGTGGTCCCCTCACCGCGGGGAGGGCAGGTGGCACCGCCCCGGCGGGCGGAGCGAGCACCGCGGGCGGCGCGCAGCGGGATGCGGGAGCGGCGCGCCCGCGGAGGTGGGCTGGGCGCCCGGAGCCTGCCGTCCCTTCGGGGACAGACGGCCCCCCCTTCCTACAGCTGTTATTTTTATTTTAATTGGTGATTACGCTCCCTCCCGTCACTTTTCCGCGGTGGTCGGTGCCAGGCTCGGCAGTCCCGCGGGGATGGGACGCCGAGTCCGGCAGCACTCCGAGCCTCTGCCCGCCCCGTGCGCGGGGCCGCGGGTGGGCCGTGCTCCCGGTGCCTGCGGAGGGCTCTCGGGAAGCGGCGACAGAAAGGCTCCGGGGCTGCGGGCAGAGACGGTCGGTCTCCACATCCCCTGCCGAGGCTGCCTCCTCCCGCCTCCTCCCGGTCTCGCCGCTGCCTCCGGTCCCCGTGCGCTTCCCCGCGGGTCTGGGCGCCGGCAGCGCACGGGCGGGGTCTGGGGGCTGAGTTTCCCCGAGCTCCGTTTTTTGTCAGTGCTGGAGGAAACGCTGACGATCACTGATCTCTAGCTCCCGGGAACGCGGCTGATTTTTTTTTTTTTTTTTTTTTTTTTTTTGTGTGTGTTTTTTTCCCCTACGATCTTGTCCGATGTGTATTACCGAAATGGCTCGTCTCTTTCCCTCATTGGAAATGATTTCCCACTTCTGTTGTGGTGAACTTTGCCTCGCCTGACTCTTTACGGCTTTTCTCTTGTTGATGGTCTCTCCTTTGTGGAAGTTTCGCGGGCCGATTGTATTTGTTAATTAGTTGCTAACAGCATCGTAATGTGGGCTTGATGGATAACCATGTCATTAGCGCTCACCCCTGCAATTCACATTTCCAGCAGGGCAGGGGCTACCCCCTGCCGAACCCGTGATTTGTGGCTGTTCTTTCCCGTGGGTGACGCGCAGCCCCATCCCCTCTGCTTTCTGGAGGGGCTGGAGGGGGCGCGACCGCTGCAATTTTCACTCCGAGTGACGAACCCACAGCCCCGGGCTGCAGCTAGCCGCTTTATTTTGGTGTGGAAAAGACATCGAACCCCTCTCCTTTGTGTGGCTCTGTGGTGGTACGTGAGGGCTCGTACAACACCCACCCCAACCCCTTGGCCTCCGGGGAGGGGAATAAGAGCATCCAGCCCGAACCGCTGCCGGCGCGACTTTCCCCGGGCTGCGCGGCCCCGCGTGGGAAGCACCACAGCCCCAAGCTCCCTCCCCGCCCTGGGCGGCAGCGCCC
>VYZR01071515.1:1279-23860 GCA_013400675.1 Oxylabes madagascariensis | reverse complement strand
GAACGGGATAGAGAACACTTTAGAGCTGTTTAGTAGTGTAAGAATCGGGAGGTTTCTGGCTTTTTTTCTAATCGTTTGAAACGGATAGAGAGTCTGAGCAATCTGCTCGGGATTTGACCCAGGACCCAGAGCCTTACAACACTAGGGCTGCTTTTGTTGGGGGTTTTCTGTCTAGACCCTCTGTACCTGCTAACTTCCCTTGTTAGGAACTGGGGGAGTAACAACACCCTCCAAAAATGGGAAAGATTTTTGGATGTAAATTCCTTTAGTAAAGAACTACCTTTTTGTAAGAATTAAACCAAATGGCTGACTGGTTCTATAGCATATGTTAAGAAAAACTGCATTAATATATCAGAAATTTTTCTGATAGTAGATCTTAAGCCTCAGTGAGATTATTATAACCATCATGTGCAATAAATGACCTAATGTCACCCATGGGTTTTACCGCTTTTTTCTGCAGCTCAGTTTTGCTCACTCAAACGATGTGCTTTGTAAGCTCAAGGGTGATCAGGACTCCTCCGCCTAAGGGAATGTACTGTAATTTTATTGACTACATACAGTCAGCCCACATTTGTTACACTTACCAATTTTACCTCTGTCACCCTTTAGCTCCTCAGAGAATCCATCTTAATCAGAACTGGAGATACCTTGCACGCTCTCCTGCTGCACCAGGCACTGCTTCAGCCTTTACAACTTGCTTTGGACAAGTTACTTCTTTTTTTATCAAAGCCTGATGGAAGAAAAACTTTTAGCCAGTATTTAGCCCGCGTCACTTTTTCTCCTTCAGGCTGTATTTATGTTCAGATTGAACTGTCTTTACCTTTCTCATTATTTTCTTATAAAGGCATCTGTTTTCTTCAACACCTAGTTACTGCATTTTCACTTAATTATTTGGCCTCAGCAGAGAGGCCTGAATATTTCTCCATCATAACTGACTATTTGTTTTCTAGTGCAGGCTGAGCTTTCATGATTCTATCAAATTGCCTCTGCGTCATCTTGTGACAAAGCCAAAGACATGGTCCTTTTATTATCAATTAACATGAAATACAGCAAAATATTTTGTTCCGTCTTCAATGGCATGAGCTAATATTTGAGTGGAAAAATCTAATCCCACTCANTACAAGTATATCAGAACTTAAAACTGCTCAACAGAATGCAGGGCGAAGGAACTAAAGGGTATAACAGAAAATAAGATCAACCTTCTTTCCTTATAATATAAACCAACTTTTAATAATAAAAACGTCTCTCAGGTTTTCAGTGAGAATAGCACATACATTTCAGTGTAAAACAGTGCACAGTGTAAATGCCCTTGGACACCCTTCTCTGCATCTCTCCTGTTGCCAGAGGCTGCAGGCATGAGCCAGGATCCTGCCCAGGCCGTTCTGAGGAGCACAACTGCTAGGGACAAAGGCAGGGCTCACCCAATGGATTCTTTTTCACTTTAGGCTGTTCCTAAGTACATTTGAAATGGAGGATTCAGTGAAGAAAGAATTTTGCTATTCTAGAAAGAAATTTGCTATTCTTCAGATAGCAAATGGTAAGAGTAGCCTTTCCAAAATTAACAAAAAGTGCATCCCTGCTCATCTGGTTGCAGTCCAGAACGGACACCCAGTACCAAATCTATATTCCAAAGCTGGCAGAACAGGGGCTGTCCTAGTTCCCTGCAACACGTTGCTGTAGATCAGAGGAAACAGTTAAAAGTAAGAAATAAAAAAAAAAAAAGAGAAAATCAAGTTTCTTCCCCAAAATTATTTCCATCTATGAGAGAAGAAAACAAATATAAAAAAATTAAGAAACAAGACGCAGAACAAACTGCATCCCCCAACTTGCCATAAACAGTTTTGTGTTCAAGAGAAGATTAGAAAAACTAAAGAGGCCTTCATGTCCAAATGAAAACACCCAATTTTAATTTTTGACTTGCTTTGGATGTTAATAAAATAAAATTAAGCCCACTAAAAAACAAACAACAACACAAATAAAACCCCCAAACCTTTATTTTCTAAAATATACATTACTGCAAAGCACTCATGGGTTTCCTGACTGGGAACTGGTTTAAAGGAGGCTGTGGAGGAAAAGGAATGGGGAGTTACTTGTACCCCTGCCATGTTAGGGAGGGTTGGTCATGTTAAGGCACTCACTCCAAAAGAACATTATTTCTGTCCTGAGACTGCTGACATGCTTCGATTAGTTTCAGCCAGTAATTTGGAAAAAACTACAGTGCTTAGAGTAATACTGACAGAATGAAGAACGATTTTTCAAACAAGAGAAAATAAAGAACATTATATACACGATTCCTTTTTTCTTTTAACTTAAAAGCATCCCTAATACATCTTAATAACTGTATTAAAGACTACTTAAATATTGAGGATTTTAAATAATGTAGATTTTTTCAGTAAACTGGGAGTAGCTGTGTAACTGCCAGTATATTGGTCCCATTTTAAACAATATAATTTTTATTTTAATCTTGTACATATAATAACATGATCAAAAACACATATTATTCCACCCCACATAAATAAGTATAGTTCTTCTGACCTGTTTTAAAAACTACATCTGTTCAAATAATGAGATTATAAGACTGTATTTTTTCTTTGTAATGTTTTCTTAAAAATCCTACACTTCTCTTCACTAGGACCGTATTCCAGAGAACATAATCACAGGGCATTAGTAAAAAGAGCTAATCAAAAACCTGAAAGCTACAGTAAGTAAACTGAAGTCATGATAAGAAGTATTACGGAATGTATACTCTGCAGCATAGAGAGATTCTCTCACTGGGCTGAAGTGGAAAATTACTCCAGAAGAAATTCTTTATGTTCCTATTTGAATAAACCATAGATTGTGCTATTCTTTGCTCAAAAGTGCAGGTCACTTCATGAAAAAAGAGGGGTTTATGAAACTACCGCTAGAGGATGTTGACCAAAAACCTGCTGGCAGTTAAATGTGTGCCAGGGGCAGTACAGGGAGAGAGAGGCGTGTCCAGCAGCAATTTCTGAACCAAGCCGTATCTCGAAGTCCACGTTCCATCTTGAACTTTCTGGTGGTTGCACAAACAAGTCACCAGGAGAACTGCGCTTTCTTGAGGAATAATGGTCATTTTCCAGGCTTCTGGCGAATGGCAGCACCATCCATTCCTGCCTGTGGTGATTGTTTCAAGAATTTCTTCAAGAAGTCAAAGCAATACATGGATCCTGCATGGGCTCCCGGAGTTCAAAGGCAGATTCCTGATGCCTGGGCCAGCAGGTCCCTCTCCTCCAGAGCTCAGCAGCACCATCAGGGTCAGTTCGTAGGGTCCTCGGCCAGGGCTCCTCAGAGCCCAGTCTCTTGTGGGGCTGCCAAGAGGTGCCTCGTACTTCTATAAATCCCCCTCTGTAGGCGGCTGGCACAACCTATAGAGCCTTCAGTGCAGAGGAAGAGTAGGGGATTAAAGATCACAGGGATAACGACAAAGTTACTGGAATCATGGACGAGGGTCAGCAGCTTCTTTGTTATTCTGCAGGCTTTAGAGATAATGATGTATCAAGAATATTCCTACTTTTAATCTTAGTAATTGCAAGTTGAGAAGTGCTACTAGCCATTTGTTAACTAAAGTATTTACAATCATTGTTCACCATATTATTTGAGACTCTCCATCACTTCCTCTTAATTTTGGCTCAGTTTGGCTCTCCAATAGACCCTTCTCTCTTTCTCTATTTCTTTAAAGCCAATTCATCATTTTTCCTGAACAAAAAAAGTTCTCCCCCTCATACAGGCTGGGATACCAAACACATAAAAGAACATATCTGTTTGTTGACGTGCTTGAACAAATCCTAAAATGAATAATCATCTTTTCAGAGAATTTTTTTTACTCACAAGATTATCAAATTGAGAACAGTGGTTAAACCTAAGCACATGTTGACTTGTCATTCATGTATGACTTTGTGAGCTTTTTCTTGGCTTTTTCTTCTTTACATCAGAATAAACTCAAGTCTTCCATAACTTTCAAGACAGCTATTACAGATTTGTGCAAAGAAATATAATCCTAAGAGTTAATTCACCAGATCTCCTTTTAACTTTGCTCAGTTTTATTTCGCATTATGATGGAACGCAGTAGGAACACACATATCTGAGCTTTATTGCCCTGAAATAATCCAAATAAATAGTTCTGGAATTTGTCATTGTGATTTAGAGTGTAGTCAAAAGAAAAAAAAGCCTCATCTCATGATTTGTTTTTAAAACAGCTTCTTTTTGAAGGTAACGTGGTTATGGCCATAACAATAGAGCCACAGTAATGTATGGCCCTTAATAAGGCAAAATAACTACACTGCCAAAACACTGATGGATGGCACCTGGGCCATGGAACAGGAGCCAACACTGTTGTTTTGTTTGGTTTCAAAATAGCAATTACAATCCAACAGCAGGACAAGGTTCTAAATGCAAAATTCTACTCTTTTTAACATCTCTGAGAAAATGAACCAAGACTGTTAGAGGAAGCATCACCACAGTCTCTAAAGTTTAAAATCATTTTCTATAAACATTTTGAGGAGTGGATAGGAGAGAAAAAAGAAAAATGAAAAGAGGGACTAATTCAGACTAACTCAGAAGTCTCATGGGGTGAATAAGGTATCAGTGTTTAAGGAAGTCTTCTTAACACTGAACCAATGTGCTCTTTGGAGGACTCAGGCACAAGCAAACACATTTGTTCTGTCTGAACATATGGCACAGACTTTGCTGGACCTTTTCTGATGCTGATTCTTGTGGGCTAGAACTGTTTTGCCTTCATGTAAACAATGCCATTAACAACAGCAGAAGCAGAAGTGTCTCTGGTATTTGTACAGACAGATTATATATATACTGTCATCTAAACCACGAGAAATTGTTATTGCCATTGTGGGAAAGTGCTGTGTTACAGTTTATTAAAGAACATTCTCTTCTCTCTGAGAGGTGAAATTGGAAGAAAGTGATCCAAGATACTTCACCTAATAGTAAAGGTATTATTCTCTAGTAGAGAGAGATGAACATCTCTGTCTTCTATTAGGTGCAGCAGTATTCACAAATGTACAGTGCTTTTCGAAGCAGCCTTCTAGACAAGCCCACACATAATAACCCTGGGCAACTGAGGTTCCTTAAGGCTGCATTACTATGTGGTTACTCTGACTGGAAGTGCTTGCTCTTAAGCTGCTGTGCCAGAACTAAACCACCAGACTCTTGTAAGCGCACTGCTGCATTATCTTTGCACATCTGCAGTCAAATTTGCTGTTCAGAAATTTTTCTTTCTAAACATTCCAGAGATGACTGTCCATCACTAGCTTTGCCAATTCATGGAAACAGTCCAAAAACAATCAGTTGTGTTTGATCCAGGAAATATAGAAACCCTTGAATCTGATGATCTGCAAATCATAAGCAGCAAAGCTGATTAATCTACAGTGTGTACTTAGTTTAGTACAGGGAGAAAAAAAGAATATTTTTTTCTTTTTTTTTCCAGTATTGCTATTAAGATCATCTTTGGTTATAACAGGAACTCCACAATTATTACAGAAACAAAATCAACACTCAGAGAAAATGTATAACATGCAATAACCTACCGAGGTGCATGCTGTGGCATTTGGTCCATCACTTTCAGATTCTTGGCAGAGATTTCAACCCTTGGTCCCTGTGGAAACAGAGAATTAATGGCATTGACAGTATTGATAAAGCAAATGATCCTTAGGAAAAAATATTATAATGCGAGTATGGTTCCTATTTGAGAATCCATTAAGTACTTCTAAAAGCTTTGGAATCCATTGGGCGGATACAATTATCATCTATGTTTACTTAAAAGATAAATTAGTCCTCAAGCTCTTTGCAAGCACTGCTGCCTAGCACTAGGTAATTTCTGCTATTTTAACTCTATGACTGAGACTTGGGTTTTTTTCTGTACAGAAACTGTCTTAAATATGCTGCAGACTCTCTCTTTTCTAACCATCAAGGCACACACAGCATCCACTGAAGCATGGATTTGAACTGCAATAGGGGTGGTACATGCAAAAGTGAACTTGTTCCCGGCACACATAGGTGTAGTTATTCAGCAATTAGTAGCAGTTGGGCTGTGTAGGTTTGCAGGGCACTAAGGACCGTGCCACACCCAAATAACCTGGTGTTCACACCTGATGTTACTGGACAAGGACGGTGGCAGGCAGCAGGCACGTGCAAACACTCACCTGCTTTCGCATGATGTCTGTAGCTTGCATGATACACTTGGGCAGGAGGCCATGGCTGCGGGCCAGGATGGCTGCTTGCTCCAGGGACACGCTCAGCGTGCTCCTGAACCAGGGAACAAGAGTTAGGGAATCACAGATCATAGCTTAAAAAGTATAAACAGGCATGTGCAGGACACTTACCTGCTAAGTATTGCTTCTGTTAGCTATTTACTTTTATTTACTTCCTTAGATTTTCTTACACACAAAACTATTAAATGACCTCAGTCTTGTTGCACCTGGATACTGCAATTGTTTGCATCTCCAGCATCATTACTACAAGGCTGTGTGTCACTGCTCTTCTGCACTGATTAATTTTAAAGGGATTCACAAATTTATCTTTTCTTTTGAGACACTGGCAGAACAGTGGTATGTTTCAAAATCAATGTGTGCACATAGCAAGATTCTAAGCTATTTTTGAGCAACTTCCTATATTTTCAGTGTGTTTTCAGACTGAAGACAATGCTGACTACAAGTTCTATGCAACGAGATCACTTGGTCAGTTCCATCGGAACACACAAAGTCTTTTGTGTCAGTATTACTTATTAACAAAAGTATTAAAAGTTACAACCTACTCTGAAGTAAAGATGTCAGCAGATTTAGGTCCTTATTACATTCCCTTAAAATTTACCTTATTTTGCTTTGAGTAGGATCACATCTCTAGAAAGGACAGAAGTTGCAGCGCGTGCAGCAGCACACAGGTTTAACCCTCACTCACCTCTGCATCCCAGTGGCACACATGGTGATCTGACAGGCCCCTAGTCGGTAACACAGCTCAGAGGATATGGGCAGCAGGCCAGCTCCTGATGAGGCACTGCTGGAACATCCTGACTGCATTGGCTTTGTACTAATGAAAGACTTCAGCAGCCTGCAAAGCTCATCCATCGCATTGATAGGACGAATAAGCTGAAGAAAGCAGTACAAAAACAATCAGTAGCATATTAACACCTTCAAGTGATAAAGACATTTAGAAGTCTTTATCCTATTGTCTAAGCACTGTATCCTACACCAGAGTGACTGTCACACAGTAACAACTATTTACAATAGATATGAACTTTGGAAGTGGCAAAATAAAACTACTTAGGCATGGGACAATTTTTTATCACAAATCACACAGATTGTTTACAATGTGCATTACAATTGCAAAGATGTTCCCTGCAGTAGCATTTTAATGCTTTACACGCACATATCCACATGTCACCTGCCCAGTTAGACAGCCTATACCTGAGATGCTGGGCAGCACTATTTTCTTGTTTTCTCTGCAACGCAGAGTACAAAGTGAACAAAGTGTAACTTGCAAATTGAACATTTGTTTGTTTTCATGCGTCTGTGGGAGAGGAAAATGAGCCCATTCTGTCTGGCATCAGACACCGTGTTTGGCAAGGGCAGGCAGGGTCACACAGAGTCTCCTCGGTGCTGCAGTGAAGGGAGTTTGTGTCTACCCAGGTTCTGCACATTTCCTTCTCAACAAAAGAACTGTAGCCAAGCTTCAGATAAATTCAGATCCCCCCCTGAAGTTTGGGAATATTTTAAAATGCTGTTTGGGTTTGCATAGATCTGCCAGGGAGGTATCTCACAACTGGAATTTTAGAGATGCTGAAATAATAATTCTATGAGAGAATTTATTGCAGAAATAAACACAGAAACAATACCTGGTCAATCTTCACTGCAGTAGTATTGGAATCAGTGGGCAAGTTTGATCTCTCTAGGTAAAATGTCCTGCAAAAAGGCCAGCAGGTACTACATTAGTCAGGTTTGTCCCACTTCAAGCACATATACGTAATAAATCTTGTATAAAACAGCCGAGAAAGCTATGCTGAAAATCTTGCATTTGAAGATCTGCTTCCTTATTGAACCATGGTGATTGCAGTAATTTACAGAGTCTGTACTAACATATTACAAATCCTCATCAAGAAAAATATAATTCTAGCTCTGCACAAAATTCTGAGGTCAAATTGACATTCCTCCTGAATGGGCTAAACTATTGGAAGAAAATTACCAAGTTTCCCATACAATGAGGATCTCCAAAAATCTTACTTGTGCAAAAACCGCATCAGGAATGAAATATCTTTTTCATTAAATTTTAAGGCCTTTAGCAAGGAGTGCTCTGAAATGTTCTATGTTTTTTAAGACAAAGCAGAAGTACAAAATACCTGAGTTTACGGTAGTATTGCTGCACTTTTTCAAGTGAAATACCATTAATTTGCTGTGGGAGTTCTTCTAGAGATGAACCAGCTGGTTGTGATTGCCCCTCAGTACTCTCCAGAGCTGAAGAAGAAAACAGTTTACTAAAGCTATGTTATTAGTGGTTTTTTAAAATTCATTTATTTATCTCTGTATCATCTCATTGCTCAGCAGATGACTGTTGGATCATGCAAAGGCTGATTCTATTACTCTGTAACTTTAATGCTTTTCCCAGTATGGGAGTACAGTGGTGGTACCACAGAGGTGAGCTTCACAGAAAGCAGTTCTGTCTGACAGCAATTACTCCCCATCAATGGGCCCTTGAAAGGAATCTCCTGTGTTGTATTCTGCTGTGAATATATCAAGTCGATTTCTAGCCCAGATGATTGTGTGTTCGCTTTTTAGAACACTTCTCTGTAGCCTGGGCACATCTCCTGATCCTACACTAGATCAAACTATCCGTGTAGTCCAGTATAATGTCTCTATGGCTGAGGCATAAAAAAGCCCCAAACCAGCACATCTTGTTCTCATGACTGTGTCTAATTCTAAAGTCCAGCATTCCCCAGGGCTTCCTAAAATAGAAATATCTGCTTCCTAAGTGAGTCTGTAGTTCTCGGCTGCTTTTTTTAAGAGCTTCATGGTCATTCTTTATTTTAAATCTTTCAAAATCAGTCGTTAGCTTATTTTTCCCAAGAAAGCTTTTTATAGACACCTTTTGTAAAGAGCACTGTGTGCAGTTTCAAGGTTCCCCCATTCTGAAACCGAGCAGGCAGTTTGGAGAAGTAGTAGCTGTCAAGATAAAAGATAACCTTCAAGGCCTGACGACTTCCTTCGATGTGGTAGAAGACATGAGTATCTGGAGAAATAAAGATAAAACACTTGCTGCTTTACCACAGCAGGAGAATTGTGAAACCACTGCTAAGTGAGTTTGTTAGATTACCTAATGACATATCACATCTCCACCATAAGGTGAATAAGGGAGAGCCTTTATGGAGAGAATGCAGGCTCTGAAATCTTATACTTAAAAGATCTTAGTTAGTGTGACCTGGTATGTTTGATCCAAATACAGTAAATACGGTTAATAATTAGAATCATGTTGTTTCATGGCATTTCACAGCCAGTAGACATGAAGAGAGAGATGCAGCAGGGTAAGACACTGGACACTGAAAAGCTGGGAATTCTCCACAGGGAGCGTGGTGCTACTTCTCTCTCCTCCCCCCACATGGAATCACACAGATAAGGCACAGGCCACAGCTCCACAGCACAGAACACACCCCCTCATCCCACATGTCCTTGCAGGGGAAGCTGAGGGAATACAGTAGTGCTTTGGAGAAGCTGCCCAGTGCTCTCCAGGTGTGACACAGTCTCTTAGAGTTGCAGTCATAGAGGATATTAATCCATAGAACATACCAAAAAAAAAGTGCCTCAAAGAAACAGAGAATACTCACTTGCTACAGGACCTTCATCCAGCTGCTTGAAAAAAAAGGCAACTTTGTCTATTTCAGCCAGAGTGACCTGGATGTCTTCCAGCATGGTGCGCTCCTCCTTCTGTAAAGCAAGGCCACAGACACAAACAGGTTATTATCTACCAGAAGATGAGTGACAGGAAGGTTGTTATGGGCATGTTTTGGATCAGGAAACCTAAAGCAGAGTGCAGAGCTTTCCATTAGCTCCATCCTAGCCAGGAAATCACTAACAGCTTTTTAACTGTGACACAACTTTAACCACCCTCTGCTTAGATGTCCTTTGATGTGATTCACAAGTAGAGAGGTTTAAGAACTGAGTAAGTTTGAAGGGATCTCTTTCTCCTAACTTTATACCTATAAATGTGAAGAACAGCTGATCAGTTACTGCAAGATGAATACTGATACATTCTTGCAATGCAAACAAATAGCAGTTACATGCATAGATAGTTTGGATTGTATTTTATAAAAAATCTCCACACTCAATCTACAATGTCTACAAAGCAGAGAGTAGTGAGAGCCTGAATACGCTGCTGGAATGCAGGTAAGAGGTTCAACAGCTCTGGCTGTGCTGAGCGGCACAGAATCACACAGGCAGATGTAAGCAGACCCGAGGATACCACAGTTCTTCATCTTACCACAGCGGGGGAGAGAAGAGACTGGTAGTTCAGTAAAACTCCAGTGGCCGCTATCTGTTCCAGCCATTTTCTGCTGGCATCTCTGCTGCTCTCCTCATACTCCCCATTGTTGTTGTACCGATAGTTGAGAGCAGCCAGTAACTGCTCTGAAAAGGTGCAAATAGCAGCCACGAGAGACTGACAGAAGATGGAATCACGTCTCAGCTGTAGCTCAGTATCTGTCAGAGAAGGGGAGAGAAGCATGAAGAAGTCATGAACATACTCATCTTCCTTCTCACTGCCAGCAAAGTAGTTTGTGTGTGTGTGTGTTTGTGTGTGTGCATGCACATGACGTTCGGCTTCTGTTGTAGCTTTGCACTGACTTCACAGATGACCTCTCCCTGCTGTGTGACCTGGGTGGATAAAGACAGCTCAGCTGGCACACGTGCATGCTGTGAAATTTTCTAGTCCAACTGACTGTTTGTTGCTCCCTCTGCAGTCTGCATGCTCCTTCTGACTGGAAAGAAACTAACTACTGGAAAGTAACTAACTCCTTAGTTACAGCCATGTCTGGACCGATTCCCTTCTTTTTATGTTCACAGGAGCAAGAGAATTATTGAAAGAAGGTCTCCACCATTACTTCTCTCCTGGGCTATTAGAGATTAATCTTCCCCATCCATCCGTATTTTGTGGGCTTCCCATAAGCCTAATGCATTAACTGGGCCAATCCATACGGTACCAATTGGTTTGTTTCTTGGGAGAATTTCCCCTGCGTTACTTTTGCTTCCACTATGCCTGCCAGGCAGCCACATGCAGGTCAAATCAATCTTGACATGCTTCAGGGGATTGCAGGCCAGAGAGGCACATGAATAAGTAAAGAGTTACTTCCCAGGTGCTCCCGGCATCTCCAGAGGGCTCTGCACTGCTGCAGCAGCCTCTCATTGGCAAGGCACTGTTCCCTAGGGGAAGAAGCTGAAGACATCAGCCAGAGACTTTGAAGGGTCTGGATTATTTTTATAAGCACTGAACACAATAGACTGACTAACACACTCCAGGCCCTGGGCCATATTCTCAGCTTAAGGACAACCATCCTTCTTTCCAGTGGGTGTTCATGGAAATGCTGCAGGAGATGGGGCACACATAGACACTCTGGGAAACATTTTATCTGCTATCAAACTCCAGCCTTTATGGTCAGTAGACTGGCACACAGCTTGGTTTGGACAGACTTGCAGACCAGCCCTGGCAGGAGCTGAGAGATAAGTTACAGCCATACAAATCTCTGATTTTCATTCTATGAAGATTTGAGAATCAAGTGTGGCACAGTGAAACACCAGTTTCCACTTATGTATTATATAATTTTCAAACAAAAGGACACCAAGTATGTGCTACAATTAAAAAAGACTGTGCCCATGCTCCTTGTAAAGACTTGTCCCTTGCTCTGCAAGCACAATGTTTGGTGTGTGGTAACAGGTTCCTGATGTCCCCAGTGTATTTGGGTTTTCCTTGCACATTTAAGGTCTTTGTTCTTGGCTGTAATTTCAGTATGCCTGCTCTGTTTGGAACGATGACAGAGTCCATGGGCTCAAAACGTTGTGCAATAGATCTCATTTTTGCTGCATGTTCTCACCACAGCAGGAAGGAATTAAGAGATGGAGGGTTCTCTTCCATCTGGGAAAGAGGGTTGTACAAAGGAAAAAACAAAGACAAAAAACCCCTTTCTTAGGGACTTCTTGGGTGTGCTGTTTTGTAAAAAATGAAAGCCCCTTACCTGTGCATTTTAACAAGGCCAAAAGCAGCTGATTCTTCCCATCTGAAAGAGTGAGGAAAAGAAATGCTGTAGTCAACATAATACCAAGATGGATGTGACTGCAGCTGGTTAACAGTTTCCTCATTTCTCCCCAAATCCCTGGCACCTGCATGGCCACATCTATTTACTATGGGAGCCCTCGCTTGCACAGACGTGTTTATGACTGAAAAAAACTAAGTGTAAAGCAAAGAATTTTACTGGCTACATGCTCTGTTAACTACCATGAATTACTGGAAATAAATTGCATTTGCAGATGAATCCCTAAGGAGGTGATTTCTATCCAGTGCTTCACACTGATTTGTAAACATCAGTTTCATCTCCTGTTTCAGTTCAACCAGACTGCAGTGGTATAGGATGTTGCAATATCTGGTTAGCAATCACTTCGCAGTTTGGAATATACCAAGCATCTCTCTCTTCCTTTTCTAAAAGGGTTTAAAAAGCACAGGCAAATAGCTCTGTCTGACACCAATCTGAATGGGATGATGAAATAAAGTAAGGGAGAAAAAGTTCTTCGAAATTGCTGCACAGGTGCAATTTTCCCATAAAGCAACAGGACTCTGCAAACAAGAACATTCTCTATGTGGTCCTCTCTAGAGCCCAGGACAACCTTATTACAAAATGAGTTAGAATTATGAAATCAACTGCTAGATTTGATTAAGATCTCTCCTCCGTGAAGCTAGTAACAAACATTTCCTTATTTACAGACCTTCCACATGTTTCTGTATGATGTCAACAAGGTTCTTGATGCGCAGTGGAAGGTTCCATGGATCTTCCTGAATGCTGGCTTGAATATTATTCCGGCACCTAACTGTGGTTTCTTCCTTCTGTTTAGATTCTAGAAAGCATGGAGTGTGTTAGCCATTTAGGAAAAGGCAGGTAACTAAGAGTGGCTTAGGAGTTAAAATGTGAATACAGATGAAAGCAGAGACACAGTACCAATAGCAGTAATTGGGAATTCAAAAGGTCCCTAAATAGAAATAATAGAGAAGGCAAAAAACTATTCCCACAGTCCCAGTATCAGCAGTCCCCCTGCACTGCTTTCAGGACTGCGGGCCTGCCTGACATGCACAGGGCAGGGAGCTCTGCCCCATTCACTAGACAAAGAACCCCTGCTTCCTCTGCCTCTAATGAGCTGCAGGCAGCTGTACCGGGTAGATCCAGAGAATAAGATCAACTTTTTGGCAGCAACTGTCACATCCCGTAAGATGAGAAGTTCTGAAATACGCTGCTTTCTTTTACCTGATGAAAGCTAACTTTAATTACAGAGTAGAAATTTTATTCTCCGTGACTTAGCTATGCAGTTACGTCAAACACCCCGCTGTTGGTGACGAAGTGCATAAGAAGAGAGAGAAACAAAAAAAATTATGCCAATAGCATTCCAATGTCCATCCATCACAATAAGGTGCCTGTGACAGCTGTTAAACAGACACTGTGGCCCAGGATTCCAGCTGAGTGTAAGCAGGGCTTGTCTTCTCCTCAGTGTGATCAGTTAACTAAAAGACTCCCTCAGGGTAATTAATCTACTTTTAATAAATGAGATTCTATTTAAGCAAAATAAAAGAAATGTCTGTTATTTCTTCACTTCATTCCAACAGTGCACGGAAAGGCTAACATTCTACACAAATGTGAATGTGTTCATAGAGATGAGTACATGCAACAGAACTTCACAGGAGTTATTTCTGGAGTCAAGAAAAAAAAAAAGGCAGGAAAAGATCTCTAGTTCTAGAGTTTGCCACCATAACTAAAAACCAGAGCCTGTGAGAGGATGGAGCTCTCACCTCCTACAGCACCTGAGGTACAGCAGGAGTAGTAGGGAATATTTCAGTTTTCAAGTGGGAAAGGAAATGCAGCAAATATTTAGAAAATAAAATTCTGTGTATTTCAGGCAGAAAATAAACCACATCCTGAGCCCCAAAACCATTAAGACCAAAGAGTCATCACGCTCCCTGAGGAAAAAGAAAATATGGTATCATCTGTTTGCTCTCTATGGGAACCAGTTTTCACAATAAGTGTTATGCGAGGATGAGTTTACTCTGGCAATCATTCACCTGAAGAAAAGCAGAGTAAGGCATTAAGCAAACTGAGGCAGAACCTTTGGTGCCTTGGATCTCCAGTGGTCAGCCCCTCATCAGCTTATCAGAGCACTCCTTGCCTTGAATCTGACTGGCCCTACTTTGTATATTTTCAAATATGTACACATCAAAGTGGGGATTTGGAAACTTGTAAAAGAGCTGTGAGAATTGAGCAGCATGTAACAGAAGAGGCTTCTGTGGGTTTCAGGAGGAATTCCCATGAAAAGAACCTCTTAGAGATACAAAATTTCAATGGTCAGACATGGTACTAATGCATGACTGGGTAGACTGCAGAGTCAAGGAACTCTGTGTGACCATAGCACATATGCTTTCATGTTAAGCTCTTAAGTCTTGGAAATGACATTATTAAATACAGTCAGTCTATTTCTTTACCTTGCAAACTGTGGTCCATGGGGAAGTGCTTGGTTTCCTCAAAGGCCTTATTTATTCCTGGTCCTTTGAGAAGTGCATTGATTGCATCAACCTACAATTGGAACATTATTGATCAGTGTCAGTTAGACTTGTAGAAGAAAATCTGAACAGAACTCTTGCGGGAAACTGCTGAAGCCTTTACACTACTTGCATTTTGGAGTGACTGACACACAGCAGTCAGACTTTGTAGCCATAAACTGGCCTCAAGAGCCTCTCACATTTAATAACAGCATTTTGCACAGCCATGATCTATGTGCTGATGAGGTAAGAGAATAGCAAAAAACTCTCCGGGGTTACACATCATAAACACATCTGCAGGCTAAAGTTGTGAGAACCTCCTGAAATCTGCACATGCAATCCATTCACATCAAACAAAGTAGTAGAAGTTTGTCCTCTTTTTTCATGAAAGCTTTTTTTCCCTTAGTCTCATGCCTTAGGTAGGGCAAGTCAGCCTTGCTTAAATCACAAAGTAACTTTATTAATGCAGACAAAAGTGATTCATCAAACTGTCCTATAATATACTTGCTTACAGTGTACCCCCAAATCTCGATAGTATGCCTTCCACAAAATATTATTTCATAACACAATCGAGTACTTCCAATTTCTAGACTGACATTGATAAAGAGAAAGCAATTCTGTGTAAGAATAACGCTTTGCATACCTGGTTAAAAAGGTGTTCCAGACAGCCATGAAGTTTGTCTTGCTTGTCTAAAGGTATCCTCATATCATTGGGAAGCTCATCTCCTAATACAGGAGAAATGAAAAGCTTTCAATTTACAAACATGTGATGAAGCATGGGCACACCTTCACACCGGTGTGAAGTAAATAACGATTGCTGCTTTAGCTCCAATTCTTAGATCAAAATATTAATTATTTTCATATAACGCAAGTATCCAATAACTAAAGAAACTTATCCCCGCCTAATAACTGCCCCACGTTCGAAATTTACCGTGGTTTATTAGAAAAAAACAAATCTCTATCTTTATGTTCTTGTGATTAGTTTTGACGAGACCACAGGTGCAAATTAAATACGCAAGCGCTTATGCTCGGCAAAGACTTCTCAGTGCTGCGGAAGGGCTGGGCACGAGAAGGAGGCCCATGCCCTGTGCACACACTCACCTGATCCCATCTCATCACTGCCCAGGTAAGAGCTGTTGCTGCGCACGCTGGTGTAGGACAGCACGGAGTCCCGGTTACTGTTACACTCACTGCAAGGGAGAGCACAGAGGGGACTGAACAACCGCCGTCCCCACAGCCAGGCACCCACACCGCTGCTCTGCCTGTCTTAGCACTGTCTCCCCAAACCTCACCCTGAAACCACCATTTGTGGTTTCAAAGGCCCATTAAAAATAAAAAACAAAAAACTCAATGTCCATTTCTGTTTCTCAGTGTCATAGACTTCCGGGAAAATTGAATGCGGAAACAAATGTTAGTATCAGTTTTAATAAGACCAAGCAGTGTGAGAATTCTGCTGGACTTCTGTAGTTTCTGGCTACAGGATACAGAAAGTCACACTAGTCACACATTTATTTAATTTTATTCACTTTTCTAGAAGCTTTAGTATTTTGGCATTATTTTGGGGGAAGTATTTTTGCTGTGTATGTCTTCAGGATAATGAATATAATGAATACTTAAGTGAAGTGAATACTCTGTTAAGTGAATACTAGATAATTGACTGGAAAACAACCTGTTTGTTAAATCCATACTGGGATCGGAACTTAGAAACACTGTATTAGTAAGGTAAAAGTGGCACAATTTTCAGACTGACCTGTAGGAGTCTCTGAAACTCATTGTGTCATGTCCAGAGTCTTCCTGGTCCTCCTCAGAAACTTTGAAACAGACCTTCTTGATTCCACCATGCTCAGCTTTGTCAGGATCACTCTCCTCTGTTCCCAGGGAAGGTGAGGATGTCTCTTCAGTAGATGGTGGCTCACAGGCACCAGTTTCTGTAGGTTCTGTTATGGTGGACAAAAGTCTGCAGAAGCACAACATAGAGCTCTCAGTCCCACAAATGAACTGTCATGACTAAGGCTAAATGCAGCAATGTGAAATCAGAGCTAACTTAGTGAGCACTATACATAGACTACTACCTAACATCTGATCTGAACATGCTCTCAGTTTGAGGCCATTCCCCCTTGTGCTGTCACTCCAGGCACTTATAAAGAGTCTCTCTCCATCTTTCCTGCAGGCTCCCATCAGGTACTGGATGGCCACAAGTAGGTCACCCCAAAGCCTCTTCTCCAGCTTAACAATCCCAATTCTCTCAGCCTTTTCTCACAGCAGAGCTGCTCCGTCCCTCTGATCATCTCTGTGGCCTCCTCTGGACTCTCTCCCACATTCTTCCTGGGCTCGGCACCCCAGAGCTGGAGGCAGCTCTGCAGGTAGGGTCTCACCTGAGCAGGGCGGAGGGGCAGATTCCCCCCTGGCTTCACCTGCTGCCCACACCGCGGAGATGAGCCCAGGACACAGCTGGCCCAGGACTGGATGATACTGTCAGTGCGCGCTGATGGCTTATGTCCAGCCTCTCATCCGCCAGCACTCCCAAGTCCTTGGCACATCTGCTTTCAGTACCTTTATTCCCCAGCCTGTAGTGCCTCGACTAGGTGCAGCACCTTGCATTCGGTCTTGTTAAACCTCAGGAGATTCCCATGAATCCCAGTTCCCAAAAGGTCCCGTTTCCACAGGCACCCTGCTTCTCTAAGGTGTAGCTTAATCACTGTAACCATGGTGGCTTGAAAGCCCTCACTTTCTCCCTCCAAGGCACTGGATTTCTCCTCCTCAGCTCTCTGGCTCTACCCAGCAGCCACCACCCTTCTGCATACATGCTGGATCCAAGGCTCCATGTGCTTTCCACTCAGGTGAAGTTTTGCTCATGTACTGCTTTTGGCAGGGATACAGTTCATTTTTTTTCCATTGGCTGGTATGGGACTGTTGTGGATTTGTGCTGAACGTAAGGCTAATAATATAGAGGTGTTCTTGTTATTGCTGAGCTTACACAGAACCACTTGTACAGCCACACTGGGGAGGGGGCTGGGGTGTGTGGGAGACTGGGAGGAGACACAGCCAGGACAGGTGACCCCATCTGACCCAAGGGATATTCCAGATCATGTGACACCATGCTCAGTATATAAAGTGGGCAGAAAAGGAGAAAAGGGGGGATATTTCCAGTGATGGTACTTGTCTCCCAAGTCACCATTCTGCAGGATGGAGCCCTACTCTCTGGCAGGTGGCTGAACACTTGCCTGCCCATGGAAAGCAGTGAATGAATTCCTGGTTTTGCTTTGTTTGTGTGCAGCTTTTGCTTCACCTCTTGAACTGCCTTTATTTCAACCCACAAGTTTTCTCACTTTTGTTCTTCTGACTGCACTGCTGATCCCTCTGGCAGGGACTGAGCGGGTGGCTGCGTGGGGCTGAGCTGCCCACTGGGGTCAAACCATGACAGCACATGATGGGCTGTTCTGTTCATTCCTGGGATTCCTGGAAGGGGCTGTCATCAGCTGGGGGCATCGTATGGCCTCGTCCCACCCAGCTCATCCCTGCAGCCCCTGCTACCAAAACCTTGCCTGCTATGCACAAACCCCAGACACACTACTCCATCTTTCATTACTGCTACCAGGAGACCTGTGATGATAAAGAGAGAAAGACAAAAAGAGGAAAGGAAACCATAGGTTCCACAGAGAAACTGGCCTGCAATTACAAGTTTTGCTTAGTCTGCCTTATGACAGACAAAATCTTAAGGGCTCTTGACAGCAAGTAGATTCTTATTTTGGAATATATAGTAAACAAAACAGTGGCTGTCAAATTCAGGTAGACTTTTAGAAGCAAAGGACAGTAATACAAACATTGGTGGATCTGCCCAGGAGTACATTTGACACAACCAGCGAGGACCCATCACACAAGGGCAGGTGTGAGGAAGTGGGTGGAGGCTGACAGCTGGGGCCAACAGCACCGTGTATTTTTGGAGGTTACTGCCTCAATGTTACAAGAATTTCTTTCTCCAGTGCATACAGGATTTTATACTCATTTATTTATCTTATACTCACTTATTTATCACTTATTATTATCTTATACTCACTTATTTATACTCACTTATTTATCTGAACAACATACTGCTTCATTTCCTTCACTGCAATGTCAAGCTTGTTAAAAAGGTGCAAATAGGAGTCCTGCATCTCCCAGTCTTCCTGTTTCAGCAGAAAACTGAGTCCCCTTTCTTCCCAAATTGTCCCTCCATTCTGCTGGCCAAAGCTACCATCAGGATCTCCATCTTCTGGGGCTGGACATCTCCAGGATGGTGCAGCCATAGTGGTGATGCAATGCTGAGTATATGAGACGGGATTTAAGGTACCTACTAAACATTAAAGGATCTAGTTAGTATGGCTCTCCTGACTTTCCCCACTCCATCCCAGTGATGATCATTAGGATAAGTGGAGTTTTAATAGGAGAAACTAAAATTTCACGGAACAGTTTTATATAATTACATTCTATTGTATTGTAATTCTATGATTACATTCCATGACAAAATCTCTCTGAAAAAAACCCAAAGAAGTTGGGCTTTTTTTCTGGCACACCAACTAGATATTTTGAATTTACTGCAGTTCAGAAACTGGCTAAATTATGGAAGTAAAGACCTATGTCCACATATACACTCATACAGACAACATAGAAGCTCTCTAAAAGCCTTTGTTGAAAAGTTTATGAATTTGGGTTCTCAGGAGTCAGTCTAGGCTATTATTCCAGCTCTATAGACATTTACACTTATACACACACACATACATATAAAGGAATAGGATTCTGTCCTTACAGTAGATAAATTAATTCTTCTTCATTTAGAATTGCTGACAGTTTTGGTGCAGTACTTTGCTAATTACCTTAGCTCACATTAAAAATACTACTGTCCAAGCAAGCAGAGCTCCTTTATAGACCTCAAATTGAACAGTCAATTGTTGAGAAGGTTGGTTAGTCTATACTTCCCTCTTCCTGCACTCTGACCCTCACAAGGCAATGAACCAGAAGCATGTTAAGTCAGACCATGATAAAAAAATGTTGGAACTCAAACAACCAGATTGTAGGAGAAATGCTGGATAGCAGAAATTTATCAGAAAATAGATCCCCTGACAGAGTAGAGACTTTCAACTCCGCTGCATGGAATTTATTTAATAATGAGAGTCGAAAGCAGCACTACAATGTGATTGACTTCAGTTTTCCCCCCGAATGAAGCACTAGCATTGCCATCCATCCCTGACCATTTTTAGTCAGCAAGTCACCTCTACTAAAGGCAACAGCACCCCGGCCACACAACTACCATGAGATCATGCCCAAACAGTTTAGCCAGCAAAAACATGGCACCTGAAGCCCCTCTGCTGTGCTTAAAGCCATTGCTTTTTCTCAACACAAGAAGGCTGTCATTTAACTAGAAAATTTTAAGGAGGAAGAAAGGGTACTGGTAAGACTACGTTTGCTTGGAACTTATATTTGACCTTGCTGAGCAGTGGAAAAACACAACTTTTTACACAGATAAAATCAGCATGACATGAAAGTTAATTATCACCTTGCTCTGGATCAAGACCAATAATGGAAGGTTTCCGTCCAATGCGGATGCTGAACGATCTCCCTGCTGAGGTAGTGCTTTTGGGGTATGATACCTCCATGAGGTTAATATGGCAGTTAGTGGGGCAGAAATCCATGCTGTTGAGGGAATGTGGTTCCATAACGGCTTGTTTGAAGGCTGGGCTCACCTTTGTTTTCAATTCATCTGCAAACTGGGAGAAATAAAGTGTAGGCGTGTGCTACTGTACTTTCTGCTGCAGCTGGAATAACACATTAAAAAACCACTCATAAAACAACAAAGGAAAGCAATTAGCTATCCCTCCTACCACTCTCTTCTCTAGCAGGTCAGGTAACTGCACCAAAAAAGCACACACACTTTGTTTGTTTACACCATGATACACTGTCGTTACATTCACATTAAATAAGACATGCATCAATCTGTTCTCATATTTATTCATTAATACGGTGGAAATGAATCTGCAATAATATGTTTTAACCCACAGCTCTGACAAGCAGAAAGGAGTGATTTACAGACAAGGTATTTTTCACTCAAAACTTGCAATTTCAGTAACTTGCAGAGCTGTTCAAATGCCTCAAGGACACCCCCCTCGGAAACAATTGGGATTCATCAATAAAGAATACTAAGACCCACTTAATACAATGAAGTATTGTCTCAAGACTTCACCAATAACCAGTAGTGTTGTACCTCTTGGTAGCTCATGAGCCTCCTGCTAATGCTTTCCAGCTTAGTGTCACAGATTTGCCGGAACTCATACTGGGGCATGGTGGCCACAGCACTGCTTAGGGATATGAGTCTTTCGCAGTTCCTTACAAAATTACTGTCCTCTGCAGCAAAGGCCTCTAAAATCTGAACAAAAAGACAGGATGTCAATGATATGAGTCTTGACAGGGAGGGAAAATACAGTTTTCTTCCACTCAGTGAGTGGCAAAACCACATGGCTGAATAAAGCTGCCTCCAGAACAAGCTGCCTTTATTACTGCCAGAGAACCACTAAAGTTTCTAATCCTTGGAGTCATGTAACATTCCTTTAAAATGTTTAGAATCACGGAAGTGGATCAAAATACCCACTGTCCAAGCTACCTGCTCTAGCACGCTTTCATGGGACGTAACAATAACGTTACTGGGATGTGACAAATGTTCACTATTAGCTCATTTTTGTCAGAGATGACCAAGCCACTCAGCACTCTCTGCCGCTTTCCAGTAGCAGCAATTCTACTCAATTGCTGCAGCAACCCATCCGGCCTCTCAGGTGGGAGAAAGCTCCTTGATTTTCTTGCAAGATAAAGCAAATTCCTGCCTGAAAAGATTAATCTTAAATATCTGCAGAGTGTATGTTACCAGGCAGATAAAAGCAAGAATTCCACAGCTGAGGGCTCCCCTCCATCTGCCTCAACAGCTGAAGTCCTGGAAGCACATGCTGATTCGCTCATACCAAACAAGCTATTGTAACTCAGTGCATTCTAATGAACAAATCTCTAAGCAGGGCTGAGAAGACCCATGTGAACCTCAACTGAAGAGTCAAGCCCACAGCAGCCAATGATAAGCTATATTACTGGTTTCCCATTCTGTTTAGGAGCAAAGCTGACCGTGTATGGTTTTCGGTACCTTTGCAGTGAGATTGAAGCAACCTTTTGGTTCCACAATTTTCTCCAGGACAAAGGATTTGATTCCTGCACTGCTAACATATTCATACACCACCCCGTGCTCCAGGTGGGTGTTATCCACAGTCAGGCTGATGAGAGGGGTTTCTTCACCAATGACCAGTGGAGAAATAACAGTCTGTGGTGTCTGGGCTGGAACCAAAGTAAGTCCATTAGAGGTGTCTGGCAGCACATGCGAACACAGACCTGCCCAGGCAAGAGAAACCTGCTGAGAAGAAGTACTGAATGCAGAAACACAACCTTGGGCTCAAGGAGTGCCTTGAACTCTGTGCTGCTGGAGACTCAGAGAATATTCTTAGGAAGACAATTGCTGTTGGCCCTTAATGGCGACAGTGACAGAGATAATAAACAGGCTCCAATAATAAACAGGCTCCAATCCCCATTCTGATGTTCTTCCATGTATGTGTGCACATATCCATGCTCAGGACACTACTTCTAGTTCTGTTCAATGATCCTAGCAGAAGCTTATAAGGGAAGGGATGTTAATATCTGAGTCCTGTTGTCTGCAATATAACCCTCTAGAAGACTGAGATGTGAGGGCAGGGCTGTGGTGAGGAAATA
>VYZR01071476.1:0-14536 GCA_013400675.1 Oxylabes madagascariensis | reverse complement strand
AAAAAAAAAGCTCATTTTGTGTTACCTGGGCTGGCGTCAGTGACCCCGTTATGAACTGGATGATAAATCGCGCGAGGAGCTCGCGTTCCTTCTCCGGTTTAAAACATGCGACACAGCAGCGACCAGTGTTAATGTACAGAATTAATTGCCCCGGTGAGACACTTCTTCCCAAAAAGTAATAATAGTTAGGATTTAGCCCGGCGAATGTGAAAACCCTCTGGTATACTAATAAAATGAAAAGGTTTCGCAAAATAATATCCCAAATAATTGGGTTCCCTCTACCAAAGGACCCCATGTTGTTTCTCTTAAGCAATATATAAAAAAAATTGTGATTATTCCTTTGGACTTAATAAAACGTAATTGGAAAAAATCTTTAAAGAAAGCGTAAGGTAATCGCTTTCACTTTTCCCAATCAAGTGGATGTTGCTTTCCCTGTTCCATCCTCCTTGTAAGGTGAAGAAGTCTTTAATGCATTTGGATCATTCAAGAGGCAAAAAAAGAAAAGGGGAGGAAAAAAGAAGCAAAACAGCTTTTTTTTCTCTTTTTATTTACAAATGGGCTCACAATGTTTATTTGTGGTAGTAACGTATTTACTGTAGCTCTCTTTGGTTTGAAGGGCTGGCTGCTTTGGCGTTGGAGATTTTTAAAAATTTTTTGGGGGTTCATGAACGTTGGAGGGAGATTTAGGTCTTGATAATTTTTTAAATTTTTTTTTTAAGGCGCATTTGACCGTTCAAACTTTTGAACAGCCCCGGCTTGTAAATCCAGTGCCCGTCGCCCCCTCCTCCCGCTCCCCAGAAACTGCATGCTCCTACTGTGCTGCATTCATAATCAAATTAGTGTGCTGTGAATAGGTTAAAAAAACTGTTATCCAGCCGCTGCCACGAAAGATATTTTAGCCCACTCCCCACAAAGCCCTCCCTTCCCCGCTCCCCCTGCCTTTTTTCCTCCCTCCGCGAGACATAAAGACATCCACGCGGACGGAGAGATCTTTACCTTACTTCTCCTCTGCAATCTTAGCCCTCTTTTATTTATTCCCCCCCCCCACACCCTCCCAACGTAAGAAAACAAAAGTAAATTCTCCAGAAATGAGCTGCTGGTGAGAGAAAAAGGGGCGCTGGGGGGTGGTGGGAAGGCGGAGGGGTTGCTGCGCGAGAGATGCTATAGGGAGACAGCGCAGGAGATAGTTGTCCCAGCTACGAGATAAAAGCTACATTACATGAAATTAATGGAGGCTGTCTGAGACATACATGAATCACTGTTTCAACACTAAGAAACCAGCACAAAAGAATAAAGAAATCTGAGTACTAACTATATCTTCAAAGGTCTCCTATTTACCCAGCTATACCGTGTACTGACACAAGTGGGGGGAAAATATAAGAAAAAAGCACTGCTGTGATCGAATGAATGAGACCATATGAGCTATATTGGTGCCGTATGCATTCTATTTAGCTGATATCAAACACAGTTTAATGAAAGTTAAATAGTTTCTGAGGAGTGCATGAGCTGGAACAGATTAGATTCCACCGAGGGGTCTGTCAGCATATTGTTGCTCACATGTATTCCCTGCTCAGAGCTGCCACAATTCCAGCACTCCATTAGCAATACACAAAAGACTTATGCAGATAGCGGGCATAAGCACGTACCGCCATGTTGGGAAATAAAAAAAAAAAAGAAAAAAGAGGGGGGAAAAAAAAGAGAGAGGAGAGGAGAGGGGGAAAAAAAATACCCAGATGAAGGTTTTGTTCAGCACATTCATCTGAAAATAGATCTCAGTATTTCGAAAGTGATAAGAATAGATGGAGAGAAGTGGTGGGGGCCGTCAGAGAAAGAAAATAAAAAAATGAAAAAAAAAAAAAAGAAATATGTAAACTCCCTTAAAAGAACAGATATTCCACCAAGTATATAATGAGGTTTTGATCTTTCAGGGGACAATGACATGGGTGAATGCTGTGCCCTTTTGATTTGCAGGTTACATCTGGTCTTAAAGGCACAGCGGTTCCTGTGGCCTCTCTGCCCACAAGTTGCAGTGGAAGATGATTTTTTGGAAGGGGGGGGGATCTTCCTACAGAACAACATCTCTCAGGCTTCTCTGTCTTATTTTAAGATGCAGAATTCATCCCAGAAATACCACCGGACAGCCTGTGTGCCTGGTACAATTGCTGTCACTGAAACGAACATGAATTGAGATTAATTTTTATCACTTCAGAGGATTTTTATTCCTCTCCCTGGGAAAAAAAAAAAAAAATCCTCCTTCTCTGATGTGTCTGTTTTAAAATTAATAGTAGGATAAGGCTGGTGGGGGTATTTAGATATCAGATGGCAATTGCTCAGTGATTATTGCATTTTGATTTAATCTGACAGAACTGATCTTGCACCATGAAATCTGTATTTTCACAGAAAAATAGGAGTTGCCATACTGGAACAGACCATTTGTCCACCCAGTCCAGTGCCTGGACCCATCCATGGGGGTAGCAAAACCCTCCTGTACTTGCACCCTGCACAAATATTTATTATTTATCACCAGGAGGGAACAGTGTTCCTCCTTGCTCCTGACTGTCAGTCTCTCCATACCCTACAGCTGCAGCAATTCTTTGCCCTGAAACTTTTTTTTTAACCCAGCTAAGTGCAGCCACGAATATTATTTCTGCCCACGGAAAAACTCCTTCTGGAGCGTGCCTGGAGGTGACAGGGGCGTTCTCATCCGCTCAGGTGTGGGAGGGCAGGCACTCCCCCCATCTTCTCCCCTTCTCTCCCCACCCTCCTCTCCTCTAATTCGGTCAAAGAAAAGGGGGCACAAGTGAAAACACGATGATTTGTTCGGGTTTCTTTCTCTGCAGCTGGGAGCCTGCCTTATTAATATTATCTGGGCTGGGAGCGTGCAGTGTTTCCTCAGGCATCTCTTCTGAGTCATTTTATCATTATTCATAGGGATAAAAATGGCCCAAACCAAGGATCCATTTAGGGTTGCCTGTCAGATCCACTAAGGTAATTGGCTCCATTTCTTCATTCCCATTCTAAATTAAAATAATTTTATTAAGTGGTACAGTAGGTGTTTCACCTGTGTCACCAGCTGCCTATTAGAGCCAGAAAGGGCTTTTCCACATTATTTCTGTCTGTTCTTATAACATTATGTCATCGTATTCTGCGTTACTTCATGTCAGAGGTTGTGCAGTCTCGTGTACTTAAGTCCAGTGGTTACAAAATGTAGGTCCAAGATGCCCTTTTCAGGGTGAGGGCAAAGTCAAACACACTTGACTGTTCCAGCTCTGCTCACTGCTTCCCAGAGAGAATTCACACAGCCGGAAACGTCACTGTAAGACTGAGAAGCAGGATCCGTGGTGTGATTGGAAGTGTACCGCCAACAGAAAGATGAACCAGTGGTAGCGGTGACATTCCCAGCAGCAATATTTGGAGGGGAAGAGCTGGTGTTAGAGCTGTGCTGCCTGGGCCTGGGAGGAAAACATACGGATGGGTCTCCATGGAGGGAAAAATGTGTGGCACGACTGGTCCGGGCCGGTAGCAGCCACGGGCGGTCCTGCTGGTGGCTCTAAAGTGGAGCTAAATAACAGAGCCTGGCCAGGTGTGCTTAGGGTTAGTTTCTTCTTCAGAGCAAGGTGGTCCTTCTTCAGGGAAAAGTGGCTGGGGTCACTAATCCCACTTTAAAGAACTGAGATGAGGCTCTAAAGCACCACAGTGAAGGCGTTCTGTGTCAAAATAAGGAGTGTGCAGCTCCCAGGTTCATGTTTGGAGCATCCAACCGTGTCAGGGATAGGGGCTGTGCATCCAACAGTAGCGTTTGCATTTAGTGTTCAAATGCAGTGTGAAGCATCTCCAGCCAGTTTTATATGGATAAATACACATTTGAGTGTCTGTCTGAATTAGACTTCTTGGGGGTGGGTCATTGGCAACTGAGATCCCTACATCCCATCAGGGCAGGGGAGCCTGGAGCAGTTACAGAAGCAACATCAGAGAAAATTGCTGATTTAATTTTAGGCTCCCCACAAACCACTAACAACCAGCCAGGTGGAAGTTTCCACCAGCAGATAAGACAAGCTGCGTTATCTGAGAGTGAGAAAAGGTCACTTTTCCAACGGACAAAGTCATTTCCGTCCAGAAAAAGGTGCAGTTGCACAGGAACGTTCCTTGTGGTTAGATAGGGAAGAGGGGAGGGGAAGGCATGTTTCTTCAGTTTTCAGGGATCTTGCAACTGTTTTTCTTCAACCTGCAGGTGGCATTAGCACTAAAAATGGCTTTTTCTTTCTTTTCTTGAAAAGTGTTTAGCAATGAAAGGAAGAAAGCTGCGAGGGGATCTGTAGTAGGACTGCGTGCTTGGAGTTAGTCATGCTAACTGCAGATGGCATTTTTGCATGTTTTATAAGGCAGGGATATACAAACGTTTTAGCACCCTGAAATATAATATCTCCAGTTTCCGGAAGCAGGCGGGCTGGGAGGACCAGAGGAGCTGAGCTCAGGCTAAATCTGTGCAACCGCGAAGGAGCGGAGCAGCGCCAGGCTGGCACCTGTCCATCATGGTGTCACCCCCAGCCAGGCAGACTTCAAGCTGCCACCTCACCCCCAGTCCTCAGTTCCACGTGTCCCACATTGCTGAGGGGCACCTTGCTGCAGGCCAAAGCTGGTGCCCGCTGAAATCAGTGGGAGAACTCTCTGAGGGCTGAGCGGAGCAGGACAGAACCCTCCTGCACAGTGAGGAGTGCTGGGAAAGAGCTGCTGGCTGGGGTTGTTTGGTGGCTTGGATGGTTTAGCTGTGTAGTGGGGAAAAAGGAATGATCCCTGTTTGCTTTCTCTCTGCCTGGCATGGGGAGATGGAAATACTAATTAGTGCTGAGACAAGGCTTGGAATAGAAAAGTTTGGTTTTCCCTTTTTGGGGGATTTTTTTGTTTGTTAGTTTGTTTGTGTGTATGAGGAATGGGAGCTCCCATTTTAAACGATAAGACCCATCCCAAACCCCATCACTAATTCTTCTACCTTCCCAAGACACCAAAATACCCCACAGGGCAGAGTCCCAGTGCTGTTCCTTCCAGCAAGGCTGTGGAGCCTTTTTTCACCTTGTCCTAGTGGACTGAAAATGAGCCTTTTATGGCCGTAGTCATTCAGATTTGAATTCCTGTCCCAGGAAAGTCCACTCGGGGTGCACAAGAAGAGCAAACCTGGAAGAATGAAGCCTTGCAAGGGCATTCCCCAAATTAAAAATGTGGAATGAACATCATAAGAAAAAACAGTGGCTGCTGGCTTCACTGATATTGAAATCCCCAGAAGAAAGCCGGGAGAGCTAAAGAGAACTATAGAAGCAAAAGGTTGCTAGAGAAAGAAACCATCATCTGAGGCCACAGAGCTCTCATCAGAGGCTGTGTGGAGATAATTTTTTTCCTTTTTTTTTCTTTTTAGGCAAACTATTTTGTTACTGGAAAGTGCTAATTTGTGAAAGCAAAACAACTCCAGGCAAAGGGTGTGCTTTGACAAATTTCCCGTATTGAGGAGGGGTGGGGAGAAGCATGAAAAAGAGGAGAAAATAGATGTAGAACGATTGCAATGTCATGGGGGGTAAGTGGTACGTTTGAGACAGGGGCTAAATCACTGTTAAATCACTGCAGGCAGAATTGATGTGAGACTGGAGCACACTGAGAACTGGGCAGGGGCATAAACCTAATTGATTTGAGGCTGGAGCAGAGAGTTAATTGGGGGCCAGGGTGGAACAGTAACTAACAGAGTGCCGTGATAGCCAAAAGCATATCTCACTTTCCACCATCCTGCCTGTACTGGGTGTGAGTGCTGGCAGCTGGGAATCACCCCAGAGCCTAAACCACGACTTCAGCCTGGTGGTTGGAGGCCGGCTCCATGCCTTTGGAGAGAGCTTGAGCATCTTTTGAGAGCTCAGGATTGCTCCCTGTTGTGATGGACCTCAGGAGAGAGCAGTACTTGTCACCCACAGCCTTGTTTTGGCTGGGGAAGGGGAGCAGCGATTGCTGCCAGAACAATTATTGTGGGAAAATGTTCACTCTCTCAGAGAACTTCATTCCTCTCGGAGAAGCACCACACGTCCCCAAGGAAACCACCTAGACCAGGTCCACAGTTACTCCATACAAATGTTCCTTTTTTTTTTTTTTTTTTTTCCTAAAGACTGTTGAATTGAGCACTCAAAATTTGAAAATGCAAAGATGAAGGTTGCCTGGGCAACTGCTTTGCACTGAATGAGGAAATGATCTTGTGAAACAAACATTAAGTGATCGTGTAATTAAAGACTGAATCAAAATTCCATTGTACCAGGAAGGAGCCTAAATTAAAGTTGACCAGGCAACTTTCAGTTCGGCATTTCCTAAGTTTTAAGAACTTGATTTGAATTGACTTTCTTTAATTATTTCTCCTTTTGCATGCAATCCTAGAGGTTTTTTCTCCTAGAAAATTTGTGGCATATTGGTATGTTGTAGCCGTGCTCACCTCTAGCCACAATCCAAGTTTCAGCTCAGGAGCCGTAGAATCCCAGATTCCCAAACGCCCACCACTGGGACAGAGGGTGCAACTTTCATCTGCTGCCCTTTGGTGAGCGACAGCTGAAGGAACAACGTGACTTTTGGGTTTGTTATTGTGTACAGTTTGCCACGCTGCGTCAGATGGGCACTGAATTTAGTCTGCACCAGATGCACCAAAGAAGGATGCAAGTATGGAGATGTAGAACAGTCTGTCCACAGGAAGACTNTTTTTTTTTTTTTTTTTTCCTAAAGACTGTTGAATTGAGCACTCAAAATTTGAAAATGCAAAGATGAAGGTTGCCTGGGCAACTGCTTTGCACTGAATGAGGAAATGATCTTGTGAAACAAACATTAAGTGATCGTGTAATTAAAGACTGAATCAAAATTCCATTGTACCAGGAAGGAGCCTAAATTAAAGTTGACCAGGCAACTTTCAGTTCGGCATTTCCTAAGTTTTAAGAACTTGATTTGAATTGACTTTCTTTAATTATTTCTCCTTTTGCATGCAATCCTAGAGGTTTTTTCTCCTAGAAAATTTGTGGCATATTGGTATGTTGTAGCCGTGCTCACCTCTAGCCACAATCCAAGTTTCAGCTCAGGAGCCGTAGAATCCCAGATTCCCAAACGCCCACCACTGGGACAGAGGGTGCAACTTTCATCTGCTGCCCTTTGGTGAGCGACAGCTGAAGGAACAACGTGACTTTTGGGTTTGTTATTGTGTACAGTTTGCCACGCTGCGTCAGATGGGCACTGAATTTAGTCTGCACCAGATGCACCAAAGAAGGATGCAAGTATGGAGATGTAGAACAGTCTGTCCACAGGAAGACTTCACCCAAGCCACTTGTAGTTAGAGGTTGTTTTAAACTCTCAGGAATAATTCTTATTTACCTTCCAAACCCTACTTCTTTATTTTGGCGGTAGTTTTGGGTTTAGATTCCACCCTTCCACCATTTCCATGACCCAGTGCGTCAGAGGAACATAGTGACTCAGTGCTTCTGAGATCTGCCTCAAGCTCTGGGGCAGGAGTGTGGTCCAGAGCACTTGTCAGCAGTCAGTCACTAGTAGGAGAAGCAGAACCTCAGACCTGCAGCGTTATTTAGTACACATGGTTAAGGAAAACTGTAAGGTGATGTCCAGTTGTCTACAGTGCATGGATCCTTCCAAATAACACCTTCCATTTTGTTCCTTTTGCAAAACCACTGTGGCACCTTCCAATGCATTACAGTGTATTTGCCATTTCAAACCTGTATTTAAGACTTTGCATCAGCAAATTCCTTCTTCAGTTCATCTGGAAACACGTGTTTTTAGCTCACGTGTGTTTTAGCTTACTTAAGTGATAGTTACACAGAGCTCCACCATTCCCTTGCTATTTTCAAGGGCAAGAAATGTCCGTGCACACAGCATGTGCTGGGGCCTGGCTTTTATTATTATAATTGTTATTGTACTTAGCTATCTGTCAATGCAGAGCTTCAATTTGACACAAATTATCTCCGCAGTGGTGCGTTCCTACCGTGAGATGCTCTCGTGCCTCCCAGCTCCAAGCACGGAGGCAAAAGAGTAGTTTTAACCTTCTCCCATCTGCACCCAGTCTAATTTTACCTCATGATCTCACCTAATTTTTTTTTGTGAATCCCTGGATATGCAAATAGCTCCTAAGAATTACGTCAGGAAATATAGCGATGGGGAAGATATAACTTGTATTTACAGAACTCACCAGGGGTTCGGGGCACCTCAGTTCTCATCTTTCCATGGTCACAGGGAGACTCAAAAGGAGCATTTGCCCATGAATTCTTGGCTGGCTTCCCTAGGTAGCTCTTTCCTCTCACTGCTCAGGTAGTCTTTGTCAATGTATTATTTTTTAATCTTAGTGATCATTTTATGATTTTTTTCCCGTCATACCCAGTGTTTATGCTGGAAGCAGTGGCAGAAGTCGATGCTGTTTTGGGGTAAGGGGGCTGAAAGACCTCTCTTTCCCCTTGCTGATGAGCACAAGTAGTGCCTGTTTCTAAGCAAAGGAGACTCTGTGTCTGTTGAACTCAGCTTTGTGCTGCCTTCATTTTTCCAGGATAGGTTGGGAAGTTCATTCAAAGTTCTTCTTTTACTGTGGGACATTCCTGACATTTTCCCATTGACACAGACCAACTGGTGTGATTCAGTGACCTTCTGCACCGACCCTTCAGTTGGATTCTGTTCCTGCTTCCTCACCCAGCCTGCCCCACCATCATGTCCTTGTCCAGCTCCGCTGTTTTGCTGCCATCAGCTGACTCCCAGTCTCACTGCTTGCCCAGGCACAGGGTCTCTTTTTTTAAAAATTATTGTTATTTTTATTCCTACAAGTGTTTTTATCTCATGACTTAGCCCAAACAGCCTTACTCTTCCCCTCATCATTTAGCACCGGTTCCTCTCTGCAGAATCTGTGTCCACCCAAGCAAGGCCAGCTGTAACCCATCTTTCCCATCCCATATTTCAATTTTGCTTGACCTGTTATGCCGTGGATTTCTTTCCATCCTCACAGTCTTCCTCACGTGTCCTCTTCTCCCCCCATTAAATGAGGTTGTTTCCTTTTCTGTGTCTCCGGGACCTGGAGATACCCAAGGAAAAATTATTCCCATTGTTTTCTCCAAGGTCCCTCTTCCAGCAGCT
The DNA here is from genome assembly GCA_013400675.1 of Oxylabes madagascariensis. Taxonomy (NCBI): domain Eukaryota; kingdom Metazoa; phylum Chordata; class Aves; order Passeriformes; family Timaliidae; genus Oxylabes; species Oxylabes madagascariensis. The sequence continues at coordinate 5,401 of VYZR01071476.1, read as the reverse complement.
GGAAGCTGCAATTACAGAAGAAGTCTGGTTTGAGTTTGGCGAAGTTATATAAGCAAATGAAACAGTCTCTTAAAATCAGAAGTGTCATACAACCTTAGTAATAGACAGTGCCATCAGCCCCACCTATAATATGTGCGTGTGTGTAAAAATGAAACCTGAAAACTGAATGAACATGAAAAGGCCTCGACCTACTTTCAAACTGATAGGAATGCTCCCCATCCCTAATGGAAGCAGACAGGGCAGGCCTTGTACATCTCTGACTTCATTTTGCAGGAGTGTGTTACAAGTGCAGAATTAGTGTGGAAAGGAGCCTTGCAGACAATAAAAGCAGGGAAGGGTTTTTTGCAGGACTCATTTGCACAGGGGTAAAATGCACCGGCCCCTTTGAATCCCAACCCGGCGAGACAGGCAGATGCTGAAACATACGGTAACCAAAAGTTAGGTCCAAGCCTGGGCCCTCCAGTAGACAGATCTGTCTTCTGACAGGCCCAGGGTCTGCTCTCCAGCTGCAACCCAGAGGAAATTCAGAGGGAAACTGGGATTCGGAGCGTCCGCTTTAAGCCCACCGTTAGCTTATTAGGAAACGGAGAGCTCTTATTCCTGGAAGCAACGTTTTGTGAACTGTCATACTCATTTCCTTCACACGCTGGCACAGATTGCCTGCTTGACCCGAGGGCTGAAGCCATTTACATTTTTGATCTGCTCATCTCTCAGAAACCTCCACAAATTAGAAATACCACAAACCATGTTTGTTGTCACGAGGGCAGAGAAGTCTGAAGCAAGGTCCGGGTGCTGTGTTTGACCTCGGCTGAAATACTGGTTCAAAATAGACCTTCTTTAAAGAATCTCAGAGTCTCTAAACTTCAAAGCACCGGCTAATGTCTAATTGACTGTAGGTGAGTATTGCTTTGCAGGAGAGCTCTTCTGCACCAGAACTCTCAGACCAAGCTTCTCTTGTGCCTTTTAGGTGAATGAGAGAATTCAAAAGCTATTACCATCTCCAAAAAGATTTTGAGTTAAAGCTTCATAATTGCAGCACTTTTTCCTTCTGTGTCAAGATTCCTAATGAGCTTTTTACAGAAGGCTCTCAGTCTCCCAGCTGAGAAATGCTGTAAGACGGCAAACATTTTATTTCCTTAATATTTATTCTTCCTCACAGTGTCTGTTTGCCGCAGGTGTGCTCTGCCTTGTGCTTTTGCAACGAGGACATGTCCATCCTTTCTGCTCCCTTTGGCCCCAGCACCCTTAGGTGGGCATCAGAGCAGCAGAGGTGGCTCTCTGGATGGGACCCTCAGGGCTGGCCCACGTGTTCTGGCCTAGGAGAGGGTAGAGAGTGGAATCCTAGGAGCAAGCTGGTGTAATGCTGCAAGACTGAGTCTTCAAAACCTCAGTATTTTTCTGTGATGAGGCCATTTATAATTTACCATCATTCCCTCCTGCTGAAAACTTCCTCTAATTCTTCCCATGTGAATGGAGAGCATGAAAGGAGCACCAAAAGTTTCCTCTCTTGTTCTCCCATTCGTTTTCTTATGCTAAAGCCCTGTGGATGAAACCCATTCCAGGTGCCAGAGAGCTTTTCCTGTAATTTACCCATGCTATTCTTATCAAAAGTGTTACCTCCAAAAATATTTCCTTTTAACGTTAATTATCCTTTGAGCCGGCTCACTCACAGCACACAAAAGGCTACAGAGGCTGGGCAGGATTGGGGTTTTTTCCTTTTTTTTTTTTTTTTTTTCCTTTCTCATTAAGTACCACGTGTACCTCTCTGCATATATGGAAGGGCTTCCCACCACCCTGAAGACATCACATCATGTTCTGGAGGAGCCCAAGCTAACAGGTATTAAATGGGTGGTTATTGTTTAGTGATGTGCTGTAATGCTTCCCGTATGACCTAGCGAGGAGGCTTTTGATGCTGGAGGTGTTAGAACTAAACTGAAAGTCTAAATAAATAGTAACAATTAAAGAAAAGGGACATGAGCTGTTGCTGGGATAACATCTATGGAGAATGAGTCTTCCCTGGAAGGTTTGGTGTGCCCAGGTGGTTTCTGCCAGCAAGGGGAGATGAGGATGTGATCAGCCCCATGGGCATGGAGGTGGCCACCTGAAGGCAGCCCCACGGGAGCTGGGGGAGAGAGAGGGGTTAACCTCCTGTCCTTACTGCCTAGCAGGGAAGGTCTCCTTTCCTTAGGTGAGTTAAGTCAGCCTCTGCTTTGTTTGATGCTGCCCATTTGAGGAAAACTTCTGCCTGACCTTCTGCCAGAGAGACTGATGACAAGGATGGTTTGAACTAACCTTGACATTCACCAGGGTAAATGGCTTTTTCCACAAGTAGTCAGCAAGTCAGGAGAGCCAGTCAAGAGCTAATGAATCTGTACCTGAGGGAAACCGAACGACAGTTGTACTTTTAAAGAAGGAAAGTCTTCCCTGGCTCCATCTGTGTTTAAATGCTGGAGGATTAACTCTTCCAGCTCATGCCTGGGCTTTGCCACGTCACCTTTTGGCTGCTGGCAGGGAGGCCACCAGTGGAGATGTGGGTAGGGAAAGCCTCTGTTGGAAAGGACAGGTGCTCAGCTTCCTCATTTGTATGGAGATAGATGAAATCTCTCCCTCCATGGTAGGTGATAACCCCACCTGAGGCCTGCAGAGGCCTCAGTACAGAGCATCAGCTGGAGGGATGCCAGCAAGGACTGAAGGGTGGTTGGGTCACTGCTGCCTGCAGGTGCTGTGCCCCAAAATGCACCTTTAGAGGGGGTTTTAGGCTGAGTTTCAGTCCTGGCCTTTAACTCTGGGCAGTGGAGTGACCGCTGTGGCCATCACCAGAGCTGGCTCAGGTCTTGGTGGATGGGGATATCACATGTAGGCTGGTTTGGAACACCATGGAAAAGGGAAAAGGGCCCAGCTGCTGCTCCTCAGCCTGGGGTTTTCACTGGAGTGTCCTCAGATTGCACAAGCAGAGGCATCCGGAGCCTGCTGTGCCCTTTTCCTGCTCAAGGAAGGAGGTTTCCTTGGCTGCTCAGCTGATATTAGAAACAATAGAAAGAGCGTTGGCAATTGCAACATATTTCACTTTTCTCAGTACTGTCCAGATGATGTATTCCTAGTCCTAATTAGGTTGTTCAAAGCCCAGTTTTTGTGAATAAGCCATCATTGTGAGAAGATTGGCCTGACAGTCCTCTCTGGCCTGTTCATTCACAAATCTTGCCCGTTGCTTCGTTTAGCGTTAACTCATTAGGGGATTCCTCCTGTGGCTGGAGGGAAGGACTGGAGGTGTTGCACTGAAAAGGGCTTCCCGGAGGCGTGGATGGAAATTAGGGTAGGACTGATTTCAGCCCACATTGGTGAACCTCACTATTTCATGGGATCTCAGGCTCTTGAATGAAGTTTGCAAGGGGACTGGCTGGTGGAGCGAGAGTCTATTTTTCTGGGATGCTCGGGAAGTGACTGCAGCCAGCTTTTGTCTGGCAGCACTTGGACTTGAGGCACAGGGACTGCTTTTCTGAGTCTGCTACTAATTCGTGTGTGCATAACTCCTACTGGCTGGACTAAATCAGCCTCTGAAAATGTATTTATTAATACTTACTTCCTAGGGCTGTTTATTTAAATGTTTGCAAAAGGCTTTGGAAGGCTAAGCAAGGGGAAGGCACGAGCTCCAGCACTGAATCTTAAGCACTGGCAATGGAGATGGTTGGCAAAAACACAGCAATACATTTTCCTCGGGATAACAAAAGTAGCGCCGATGCCATCTCTGTTGCATGATCGTTTTCCAAAGGATGATTTAAAAGAAACCACTCCAGTGTTCTAAGGAGGGAATGAAGCAACACTGGGAAACGAAGTGCAGCTGGGATGTGAGCTGGGTGTGTTTGCTTCTGAGATTCACCCCCGTGGGGCTTTGCCCAGGTTTTGCCACTGTGTGTGAGAGGCAGGAGCAGAAATGGGTGATGGGGCTGGGGACAAACCAGAAGGGACAAACTGGGACTGGGGTGAAGTTCTGCCGGATTTTGTGTCTGCTGATCAAACAGATGAGAGTGAGGAGCCCAAGCACAAACCAGACCATGGTGCTGGCTCAAGGGGTGCCCTGCAGCCGTCCAACCCCACGAGGAGCTGGAGATAAAGCCCTGGCGCTGGTGAGGCTCCTGGGGAAAAAGTTGTATACAGAAGAGGAGATAATATTTCATCCCCCGTGGGTCAGTTGGTTCTTGGCAGTGTTCTCTGTTTGAGATTTGAGGATTTGCAGACAGACAAACTCCACAACCCAGCAAAGGTCAGTCTAAATATCAGACAGATAAACAGCACCTTCTCTGTAAGCACAACTCCGATTTATGGTGCTCCGTTTTCTCTTTCCTCTGCATGATAAAGTGGAACGTGTGCTTCTTCAGAGGGTGGCAGATGAAAAATTTAAAGTAACATAACTTCCTGAGGTGTTTTTAAAGAAATATGCTTTCCTGTAGCCACAGCCTGCTTCCTTTTTAAAGCTTTTTTTTTTTTTTTCTCTCAGATTATATTGCTTTGGAGAATTTCTCCTTCCTGACTCCCCAGTCTCATAGAAAAATGCAACACCTGCCTTGTAGTTGCTTTTCCAAAACAAGACCTGTGTGAAAATGTGTCTGTAAGAGCATTGCATTGGCCAAGGGCCACCCAGGAGGTGTTGAACCCTCTCCCTTGACCAAAGCTGTGCTTTGGTGTTTCAACCTGCCCTTGAAAATCCAGGGGTACAGGGCAGCATTCTGGATCTGATTTCAGTTGATAACACAGCTCCTTTATCCCAAGCTAAATCCTCAAAGTTAGAATTTGCTTGTGTCATCCTCAGCAGAGCCCACGTCTCCCCATGCCCCGTGAAGTATCTTCAAAGTGAATATAAATTATGTTACAATGGAAAACCACCTTTAACAGTATGGGAGTGGGGATAGGGAGACACAGTAAATCAGGATCAGACTCCCTTTAGTTTTCTTCTTCCTGACCTTGTGGACAAGACCTTTGTAATTAAACCCTCTCTGTAGGTAGTAAAAGTTCTGAGTGCAGAGGCTGTACCAGATCCTTTTTTAAGCTAAACTATATTTCATTAGTCACATAATTGAGGAAATATCACACTGCACCATAAAAGCATTTAAAAAATCCAGCATTTACACTCTTAAAAAATATTAATATTGGGGTTTAAGGTTTATTTGGGGTACGTATTATTTTTGTTCGCAGAAATCCGATGTGTGCTCTCATCAAGATTTAACTCTAACCAACTTCAGGAATTGTTGGTGTCTTTACCATGGATTCCTGGATTCTGGGACTAATTTGCTTCTAGGCTGACTTTTAGAGCAGTTATTTAGTAATTCTGTGGAAGGTGATTTTTTTGCATCACTGTAAACACAATGTAGTTTAATTATTTGGGGTGGTTGGTTGGTTGGTTGGT
>VYZR01071465.1:0-18118 GCA_013400675.1 Oxylabes madagascariensis | reverse complement strand
CCCCCCCCGCATCTCTAAGCATCCCAGCTCCAGGGAATTCACGCTCTCATTAAGCTCAATTACTCCTGGAAACAATTTTTCAAGCACCCACTGAGGCAGGTGGCCAGGGAAAAAACCCTGCACCTGCAAGTTTTAATTGGGAGGTGCCCCACCGAAGCCAAGCTATGGGTGTTGCTGGTGCCTAAGAGGCTGTGCAGAGCCCGGCTGGGTCTTTTGGCACCGGCCTTATCACCAGTCAGGGTCATGCAGCTGCTTCCCAGCGTCTCCCAAGTCACGAAGGCTGGCCAGGCGAAAAAAACCAAGCACATGGAAAGTAAAACATGAGGGCACAGGTTGGAACCGCCACTATCCCTTTGGATCATCTCCCTTTTTCACTGTCACTGCAATCTTACAGGAGAAAGGTTCGTGTCTCATGGTGTCGTTTTGAGCCCTGTCAGAGCAAGGAAAGGAAAAACCTACCAACACCCCCTGTTGTCACTTGCCACCGCCGATCTGTCACCCCGTGGCAACCCCTGGCCTCCCCCAGTGCCCGGCTGGGCTGTGGTTGGGGACAAACCCACTTCCTGCCACCTCACGTGCTTTGGGGATCCGGAGTGGGCAGCATCCCCATGCACGGTGGGGCAGCGGCCAAATCCGGAGCCCTGGGGTGCAAAGCCGCTGCCCCAGGTGCATCACAGAGGCACTGCTGCTCTAAGTCTAAATATGGGGAGGTTTTGTCACTTTTTTCAGGTGGTTTTTTCCTGCTGCAGGCTCCCAAGATGGAGGAGTGGGATGGGACAGGCACGTGAGATGATGCAATCCATCCCAAGTCAAGCTGGGGAGCCAACTCCTGATCAAAGCCAGACCAAAACAGCACCATAGCATCTCCATCCTCCTCCAGTGCTCCCCAAATCCAAGCAGAAAAGGGATCCCATCAAGTTTGGGATGAGGGGGAAGCAGCCAGAGCCAGGGATACTGAGAGGCATGTCCAAGCCCAGGAAAGGAGGTGGGCTGCTGCCTTCGCTCAGCTTTTGTCCTGGCTCTTTATCACTCCCAAGCCATGCTGAGAGAAACAGTTTTAAGCAGGATGAATGAAATTGCAACACAGCAGGATTCATAGGGGTGCTGCCTCGGTCATCCGAGTTTCATGGGAAAGTGAAACGAAAAATCAGCGTGTGGCTCATAAAGAAGAGCAGAAGGAAAAGAAAAAGCTCATGGGAAGTGTCTCGGGCCTGCCCTGTGACCCTGGGTCACACACAGAGCTGTGAGGGATGGAGCTGGAAGCCTGACTGCACTGAGGGATCCTTCCCTCAACACCTCTTGGTGACCTCACCGGCTAAGGAGAGCCTATTTCCCAAGCTCGCACAGAGCCCTGGTTTGGAATCAGGTCCCACCCATCATCACCATCCCAAGCCTCATCCTAGAAAAACACTGTCCCAAAGTCACCTCCTCAAGCAGACAGGGCTTTCCCCCAGTCCTATCCCTGCTCCTTTTCCACAGGGAGCAGCTCCTGCCTGCGGGCTGCACCTCCCCTGTACCAGGCTGGAAGCTGCTCCTGCCTCCCAGAAGGAACGTAACTGTTTCTTCTATTTGCCCTGAAGGAGGGATGGTTTGGGCACAGGTTTATCCCAGCCTGGAATGCTATCACACCTGCTTCCAACCAAAAAATCACAGCAATTGCACAGAGGATCACTTGCCAACATTTCTGGAGCAGCTCAAAGCAGAAAAGCAGAAAAGCTTGGAAGAGAGGAAGGCTCTTATCACGGCCGTGGTATTTTGTCCTGGGATAGAGGAATCGCTGTTGGATTTTCTGTGCTGCCAAGTCAGGGAGCAGAAGGAGGGAAAAACAACTCCAGGCACAGGAGACAGCCACGAGAGAGCCCCAAGGACAAATGCCAATTGTAGCAGCCAAAACACACATTTCCCTGTGAGCAGCAGAAACACCATTCACCATTGAAACTCATAGAAGCCAAAAACATCTCTGCTACTGTCAGTGAGCTTAAGGGAAGGTCCTCTGAGAGGCTGAGAGCTGAGAACATGAGCAAATGATACAGGTCACTCCATAACTCCTGGCAAAATGCGGAAGTCACAGCCACAACACCACTTCAGCCCTCTGGGTGAGCCACAAGCTCTGCTCACACCAGGATCCTTCTCAGAAATTGTGACTCCCTGGATCTTTGTCAGTGGAAGAGCCAAAACAGGGAAGTTCAGAGGTTTTATTTGTGTGGGATGAATAAGCCAAGCAAACTTAACCTAGTGACCTCTTCCCTCGTGCACAGCAGGCTGGAGTTTTCCCCCACAGGCAGGATGCATATGCTGTACCCAAGGCCTCAAATTTGTTTGGGTTTAGTCAAAAATGAACTCTGCAGGTCAGCAGTGATCTGCTAGAGCAGCATGTTCCACAGCTCCCATTCCCCTCAGGAATAAGATTGTGTTCCCAAGGAAAGGCTGGACTGGGGAGCCCTGCCTGGTCTGGCCCACAAGGGCACAGGATTTCCCAACTTATTCATGCCAGGCAGTTAATTTTCAAGCTGAAAAGGTCATCAAAGGTGAAGTTTGACTTCATTCCCATGGGTAACACCTGCACCTGGCTTTCCATAAGGGCCTGGCCTGCTTGTTTCCTGACTGGGGCACCCAGATGGGCAGGAGACACTTTGGAATGAGGTTGATACCTGCATCTATTTCCAGACAATAGCTACAAAAGGCCAAAAGGACTGGAGAGTTCCTTTCAGTCAATTTGTCCCCGTATCTGATGAAAAACCATAAGCAGACACAACAACTTAGCAAATATATTGGCTGGGGAACACCTCCCAAAACATCTACAAGAGGCAACTGATCAGGGGCAGGATTAAAAAATCTTTTTTATTAAGTTCCCACAGGGAAAATGCTTTTCGGACAGTGACTCCTGCTGGGAACGTGCAGCTAGCACAGCTATGGATCAGGCTTTGGAGAGCAGGAATGGTCCAGGAGACACTTGCTAGAAGGGGCTGGAATTACCCTGCACCAGAATTTGCAGTGGCTTTTCCTCTCTAGAACCACTGGAGCTCAAACACCTTCTGCAGCCTGCCCAGAACAGGGCAGGTGTAAAGCACTGGGGGCTGAGCAGCCTTGGGAAGGGAACGTTACTCCCAAGATACCACAGGGTTTTCCACACTAAAGCAGCACATTATTGGCTCTGGTTTTTTAAAGTCTGTGGTGAGGTACCACATTTCAGTTTGGCACCAGCAGGAAGACAACCGTTGGCTCCTTCTGTTGAAGAGCAGCTAAAGGTATGCATGTCATGGGTTCCAGGGCAGCTGAGCCCAGCTTCCTGCTGGCTTTGTCTCCAAACCATCAGGAAGGCACAAAACCATCATTTACATGCCAAAACATCAGCTCTGCCTTGGTACATCCCGCTCTTCAAGGATCCTTTTAACTCTTTCCACGATGGTCCACACTTCTGCCATGGCACCTCGGCCTGCAGGGTGAGAGCAAAACCACATTGTGAAATCCAGGGTGGGGGCAACCTATAAGAAGTGTGTGAAGCAAAACTCCCTATCTCACCTCCTTTCTCCAGGGTATATTTCAACTCAAAATTATGTGTTTTCAGTATCTTTCTGAAATGGCCTTTGCCTATCCAAAAGACTTGACAAATCCATACCATTCCCATGATTCTGCCTGAGAGAAAGGACCTCCATTAGAGAAAGCTGTTGTGGATTCCCACCAGCCTGAGGCTTGGGAGCAACTCTTGGAGAAGGCTGAGTGCTGGACAGAACAAAATGGAAAGGCTTTTCCTTTGGGTCTGGTTATCTGCCAGACAAACATCTAATCTATGCTGTGCTGCTGCTTCCCTTTGAAACAGCTTTTGACTCAGGTTCAGAATTTGAAAGCCCGAGATGATTAAATCACCTTGTCTAACCTTGTGTGCTGAACTCAGCACAAAGGAACTGAGGCCATTTACTCTTCTAATTTGTCTGGAGCTGAGGAAAGATGCTTCTCCCACAGGTATTTGTTTCTTTTGGAAGACTGAAAAGGAGTCTCTCTTCGTATTTTTTCCTGCTGGCTAATTGATCTCATAATTTACTGCTCAGCAGAAATTAGTTCTCGGAGGTGTTGTTTTCCTCTTTTTCAGACCTGTAAATCCCTGGAGGTCTGGAGCATCCTGTGGACAAGCTGCAGGCAGATTTGGACCCTTCTGCTCTCCTGTCTTGGGTTTGTGAAAAACGAGGTTCACTTTCTTAGTAAAATTTATAAAAAAATAATTTAATAATAATAAAAAAGACAATTAGGAAACAGAAAGCAAAGGAATCTCAGCCGGATGATTTGGCATTCCACCAAGAGCACACCTTACCCTTTCAGAACACTCCTTTAAAAGGATCAGCAAGATACATATTCAAAGACCCTAATGCATTATTCAAACATTCCTTTGGTTTCAGATGCCCTCCTAGTTTTAACCCTCCCAACCTGACCCTATTTCACCAATTTAGCATTTTATTACTCCTTGTAGATAAATTTCTTGGTGGGNGAGATGCACCACCCAGTGGGAGGAGCCAAACAGTCCTACCTGGAAAAAAACAGAGATGTAGAACACCAGGACAACCTGTTTCCAGTGGATTCCCAGAGGAAGATCAAACCTGTCTTGCCATCACTGGACCCTTCTACAGGATCACCTCTACTCCAACAGAATCACATCTGTTACTACAGGAGGACTTAGCTGAACTGCTACCAATACCATGATCAACAGAGTGTCAGGTTGTGTTCTGACTCTGTCAGTGTTTTTTCTTTTTTTGTTCGTTTGCTTTTTTTGTACTACTACATTTATGATATTTCTAGTAAAGAACTGTTATTCCTATTCCCATACCTTTGCCTGAAAGTCCCTTAATTTTAAAATTATAACAATTCAGAGGGAGGGGATTTACATTCTCCATTCCAAAGGACACTCTGGCTTTTCCCTGGCAGACACCTGTCTTTTCAAACTAAGACATCTCCTAAGCTCAGGGAGAAGAGCTGCACCGGACAAGAGACACTCCTTCTCCACGATTTAGCAGAGCTACATCCCTCCAGAACACTTCCAAGGCCTGCCTTCTTCCTCCACCACCCCCTACTCCAACACCTCTGGCAATTCACAACTGGATTTTTAGGTTTAGCAAAGCAAACTCCTACAGCACAGCTCATGCCTACAGGTGGAAATCTTACCAGTGTGCCAGGCTCTAGAAATCCAGCCAAGGATGATGAAGGTAATGCCAGCATGGAAATTATCCAACCAAGAAACTCAGTTTGGTATTCTAACTCTTTTAGCTGGACTTTCTGTCTAAACCCACCCTTTACTAAGGGAGAAAAATTTCAGGTAAAACCTGGGGGCAGTGAGGATCTGGTGTATTTCAGGTGAGAACCAACCACATGGGGTGAGGAAGAGAAACCTCCTAGAGCAAAACAAACCACAACGTCAACAGACAAAACTGGTGCAAACTGAGTCTCTCCTGCACCACGTGTGAGCTTTGCTATGTGCTGCTGTGTGGAAACCAGGGAAACCCCTGCATGGATGGAAGCCACAAAACCAAAGTGAGTGTGGAAGAGGCTGTGGGGTGAAAGGCCTGAGAAAAGGGGAAGGGGTGAAAAAAAGTCAGTTGTGGAGACTAGTTTGGGTCTTCAGAGAGATGGAATCCATTAGTGCCCTGCCATAATCTCCCTACAAGCTGCCAGGAAAAGTCCTGGTGTTTGCCATCAGGAAGACCTTGCTGGGAATTGACTCATGAACAAAAGTGGAGTCCAGTCAGATGTGGCTGCTCCTGCCATCCCTGCGTCCCTCTCCTCCAAGCTCCTTCAGGAGTTTGCTCTCACAGCTGAGACAGCTGAGCTGGATATGAAGAAATTTGATGTAATCATGTCTAAAATCCCAGTGGAAGGCTAATCATCCAGGATATTTCAACTGATGTCTGAGTTACTTGACTACACTTACCTAATTGTAAATATTTATTGTTTTTCAGTTCCAAAAGTATAAATCTCTAGAGGCATTGCACCTACCCAAAGATTCCAAAACTAAGCTAGGCCTAGAATTTAACCACAAGCGGCATTTTAACACCCTGTCTTTGTCACAGACTGTTTATTGGACTGACGGGGTGGTTAAAATCCTGCTGGAGTTGGGGCTGTTACACAGAAGTAGGTGCATAGTACTGTGCCGGCTGTGGCTGGAACTGGGGGACATTTTACAGAGATCTGCCCAATGAAGTGTTTAGAAAAAAAGCAAATCCATTCATCCAAATGGGTTTGTATCAAAACCCTTTCCAGAAGTCAAAATACCTCAATTTAAAGTAGCTACTAAAATTCAAATGAGACCATTATTTCTTAGCACTGCAAGCTAAATGTATTGAACCTGAACTTCCTCCAACACTCCTCTTTCACTTCACAGAACTCTGGAGTCAAAACCCCAAACCAAAACTTGTTTGGGGAGCTAAAAATTAACCCAGGCACACAACAACAAATGTTAAATGTGTGTCCAGCTACACCCCCAGCCACATCTGCAAAGAGCTTTTCTCACTGTCTGCTCTCAGGAACAAGATTTAATCCCAATGATGGAGCTGATGAACTGAGGCACAATGAAAACAGCCCCCAGTCCCAGCAGAGGGCAAAGTCAGGACACCCAAATCCCAGGCTGATAACCCTCGCCACAGAACCTTCCTTCTCTTTGATCTCCTCTCCTCCTAAATGAGCATTTCTGTTCAATATCAGGCTCAGCTGGAAGCTCTTAAGGCTACTTAAAAATTAATGACGAGGGATAACACAGGGCAAAGCTCCAGCTTGTTTGTACAAACTGTGGCAGTTCGACATCTCCACGGCCACATAGCAAAAGGCAGCACATTCCTCCAGGACAAGGGAGGGAAAAGGGCAGGAGCCATGGAAATGGACTGACCTTCATCTCCACACACGAGTTTCTTCACCACACAGGGGATCTCCGTGTAGCCAAAGCCCTTCAGCTGCTCCACCTGCCGAGCTGTGATGGGATGCTCCCACATGGCCGTGTTCATGGCTGGGCAGAAGAGCAGGGGTTTGCTCAGGTCCCACGCACGGATGACACAAGTCTGCGGGAGAAGCCAAGGGAGGGTTTGGATTTCCTCACTCCTTCCCATCCATCCCTCTGCTGCACCTTTCCAGCCTGGCTGTCGTTTTGTCAGCACAGCTGGACTAACCCATGGGCTGAGACTAATTTGTAGCACATTCCAGCCAAGCTCATCTCTGACAGGCAGGAAAGATGAGGGAGGCTACCCAGAGGATAAATCCCACCCTGCTCCAGCCAGCAGCCCAGGCTGGAGCAAACCAAGCTGGAACAGGATGTGTACAGACTGTGTGGGAGAGAGAGAAGCTGAGAAGTGGCCACAGATCATCACAGATCATATCAGCTCAAGAGGAAACCCCCGGGGCAACACTTCAGATAAACCAGCTGCAAAGCTAAACACTGAAAGTTGGCAGTGACTCTTTCTGACATGATATGGCAGCTGGATCCATAACTCCCCACGAGGGAAGCAGTGCTGCTTCCAGGATACAGCAGAGGAGAACACAAGCACATCTGGGCTGCTGCAGGACATGCTGGCAAGCTACAAAACATCTGGCAGCTCCTGTGTGCTACAGGCAATCAAATCTGACTCCTCAGCACTTCCAGATAACCCAGGATCACCTCATCCCCTTGGAAAGATAAATGCTGGTTGTTCTTAGTGCAATGTCGATCAGATTTCCCAGGCCTTGCAGCATTTCAAACACAGGAGCTTCCAAGGGAGCAGCTCAGATCACAGAGTCCTTACAGGAACCCTGCCATCCTTTTTTACACCTTGTGACTTGAATCCCTCCCAGCACAAGGAAATCTGATGGAATCTGTTCTGAACTGCCAACCAGCACCTCACGTTCCTTTCCTGGAGCTGCCTCTTCTCTTCACAAGGCTCTTAAAGAATGGCAGGAGTGTGTGAAGCCACATAACCCTGATAACCTTCCTGAGCTCTTCCCTCTGCTAAACCAGCACACCCACAAGGGACCCAGAAGGACAAGACATTGCTTGTCCCTCCTACAGCTCTTTCTGGCTTCTCTCAGATCCCCAGTGATCTGCTTTGGGTGGATTTTGTTAATTTATCTGCACTTCTTACCCAAAAGGCTGTAGGTCACGAAGAACTGCAGCTTCCTGAGATCTTTTGTGTTATTAATGCCCGGCCACAAAACATTCAGCCCCGCTGAAGGTCCCCAGTACCCAACAACGAACCACACTCCCTTTTAATACACTTTCTGATTAGGCTGAAGAGCCACAAGAGCACTTTAAATACCAAAAAACAAGCGTGAACAAGCAAAAGCCTCTGTAGCTAAGACTGTGAGGTAAGTGGGCATGAGCATGTTTGAAAGTCTGTGCTATGTTTGGTGAGGGAGGTGGTGAAGTAGCAGGAAGTAAACAGCTTTATCTGATCTCACAGGTGTCTTTCCACATTGCATTGAAAAAACGTAGAGGAGCTCAAAAGTGAGTGACCATGTGTTTGTGTGTATGAGCGACAGAGAAGGAGGATGGAGGCAGAAGGAAATACCACTCTCCAGAAAAAGCAAAGAAGACACAAAGCAGGGACAGGGAAATAAGATGAGAGACTGACAGAGCCGAGGAGTGGGAAGGGATTAGGTCAGGGAAGGAAAGAGATGGAGCAGGGGAACCATGCTGGGGAAGTGAGAGATAAGCAGATAAGGGGGATCAGAACGTGCAAATCGTACTGTTGGTGATGCTGCAGAAGCACCAAGGTCAGGCAGCCCTGAGGTGTGGCAGCAGTGGCAGGCAGAGCCCGGGTACTCACCAGCAGGTTGTCACAGATGCCATTGGCGACCTTTGCCAGTGTGTTGGCATCCAGAGGTGCCACCACCATGAGGTCAGCCCAGCGTCGGAGCTCAATGTGCAGGACGGGGTCTGAGCGGCCCTTCCACAGCTGCGGGGGAGACAAGGTGGGGAGCACCAAACCCTCACACTCCTCAGGAAACACAATTCCTAACGGAATTCCTGTGAAATGATGCTTATGGAATTTAAGGGATGGCAGCAGATCAGCAGATGGGGGGATCCTTTCCCCATAAGACAGTTCACACATCTGACAACCACAGGTTTCAACTCACAGCAAACAGCTGTCCCCATCCACACAGCATCCCTTAGCTTTTGGAATTATTCCTAAGAGCTCCATCCTTCAGCCAGCTGAGCCAGGCAGGCCCAAAGCAGGGCCTGGGGAACACATGTGATTTGTAAGTTTCACATTGAAGTGAAGCTGCCCACTGGCTTCTCATGAGGTACAGACCCCTAGCTGAACAAGTCACTTTTAATTAGGATGCACAACCCTACTCATGCTCACAGCAGCAAAGGGAACCCTCCTAAGTACTGGAGGGAACAGTGTCCTGTTGGCTTTCTCCGCAATGGATGAGGTTTATCCAGTTTGGCACTTCCCTCTTCTCTTGGCTCTTTGAATCACAGAATGGTTTGGGTTGGGAGGGACCTTAAAGCTCACCTTGTCCCATGGTGTAAGAGACAGTCCGAAGATCCCTCATCTGCCTCACGACCGTCGTCAAGGACGGAGACTGAAGCCCCCCCAAGGACTGAGACCCTTAAAACTCCAGCATAGGGGCGCTGGCCTGGCTGAGGTGGGACGATTGCCAGGCTTACCTGCAGGTGTGTTCACCGGACCAAAGACTGATCCCCATGGGAACCTGTGCTGAAACAATGGGTCCTGCCCGCTGCGAAGACTAGTTCGTCCTGTTCAAAGCTGGCCTGGCTGTACTTGTTCTGTCCCTAAACGGATCGATTCCCCCACTGTTGGCCAGTTGCCCCTTGCTTCTCGAAAGACTATAAAGACTCCTGAGTTAACCAAAGACCTTGACATCTCCCCGACGGAACAAGACTGATCTATTGGCAAGGACCACGAGGATTTTGTCTCTCTGTTGGTAGCTATTCCCCCCCACCCCCACCTTCCTTTTACCTCTTTTCCTCTCCTTCTATCACATTTTGCTGTGGCACTCAATAAAAGGTGCATTCGTTTTGATTGGAACTGCAATTCCCTTGTGTCTTTTGTGCTCTGAGATCAATAAGCGAACCATCACGACCCCCGCATGTATTAATGGATTGTGACACACAGGCAGGGACACCTTTCACTTGACAAGGTTGCTCCAAGGCCCATCCGACACCTGAACACTTCCAGGGATGGGGCAGCCACAGCTTCTCCTTGACATGCTCACTCTTGAGTGAATGTTTCTGTTTTCACTAAAGCCCTGAATTGCTCAAGAGAACCCTGGCCTAAAGAGCTCAGTTAACTGGGAAAGAGTCCTGTGAAGCAGCAAACAGCATCAGGTGCTAACTCCCAAGAGGACACTCAACCACAGGCCAGCACGGGCTCCATCAGGGCCACAAACTGCTCCTTCTCTGAGTCATGGGAAGCCACAACAAAAAGGCAGCACCCAAAAAGCCAGGGCTTCCTGAATACCTTTCCCACCTCCTCCACTCACTTCTATTCTTTCTTGTCATTTTATTGTCAGAGTGAAGTATCTCACAAAGAGATGCTGAGCAAGCTGTCACAGTGAGTCCAGAGGAGGCCATCAAGCCGATCAGAGGGATGGCACACCTCTCCTATGAGGAAAGGCTGAGAGAACTGGCAGTGTTCAGCCTGGAGAAGAGAAGGCTTTGGGATGACCCAATTGTGTCCTTCCAGTGCCTCAAGGAGCCAGCAAGATGGAGGGAGGCTGTTTACAAGGGGGCCTGGAGCACCAGGACAATGGGAAATGGCTTCCAGCTGT
The DNA here is from genome assembly GCA_013400675.1 of Oxylabes madagascariensis. NCBI lineage: Eukaryota > Metazoa > Chordata > Aves > Passeriformes > Timaliidae > Oxylabes > Oxylabes madagascariensis. Next base: position 7,372 of record VYZR01071465.1, on the reverse strand, counting down.
CAGAGGGCAGGGTTAGATGGGATATTGGAAGAAATTGTTCCCTGTGAGGGTGGCGAGGCCCTGGCACAGGTCGCCCAGAGAAACTGTGCCTGCCCCATCCCTGGAAATGTCCCAGGCCAGGTTGGATGGGGCTTGGAGCAACCTGGGATAGTGGAAGGTGTCCCTGCCCATGGCAGAGGGTGGAACTGGATGAGCTTTGAGATCCCTCCCAACCCAAACCACTCTGTGATTATTTCCCACAGGAGCTCCGTGCCTGCTCTCCAGTGTGTCAGCAGACCTCAAAGCCTGACCTGCACCTCTTCTATCACCCCACTGAGGGTTCCTCAGAAATAACTGCCTGAGGCTGTAGCACCCTGGGATCCAGTAAGTATCCACAAATCCCTGACACCAGCCAGAAAGTTTACTGGTTGTTGCCACTGGCAGATTTCTGTCCACTTAAAAGCAATGCTCATGTGTGAGCAGGAATAGGGGTAAGGAGAGAGCACCTTGTGCTCAGATCAGCACTGCAAAGCAGGGTGAAATGTACGGAAAAACAAATCTTGATGCTTGTACAAAGAACTTCTTCCTACTCAAGGACTCTCAAAGTGTGTCAGTAAAACTGCAGTCAGGAGAAAAAGCCGTTTCACAGGGAGCAGAGATGTTCACAGCCCTGACAGCTGAGCTAAGGAGAATGAAGCTGCTGCCTGTGTGACAAGTATGACTCATGACAAGCACCAAACACGCTCACCATGGCTCTGCAGTGGCTGTCTTGACATTTCCTGACACTCCTCTCACAGCAGCTGGGCCCAGGGTTGAGAGAGACCACTGCTACCCTCCCTGACTGCTGCAGGACAAAATCCTGCAATGCATCAGGGCAGCGTCTCTCTTCCTTCTCATTTACATGTTCTTCAAAAGCCACATTCCAAACATTATTACTAGACCAAGGAGTGAGTCTTGGCCCAGGTTTAAAAAAAGAACTAAGTGTGGTTTCTTGCAAGAAAACTTAGAGGAATGGTTCTATTTGTAGAACAACTCACCTGCCACTCCTCTTCATCACCATAGAGGGTCACAGGAATCTCCTGGGCATTGTAGAAATGTTTTGCTCTCTCAGTAGTGACCACCTTCACCTCGAGCTAAGCAGAAAGAAAAAGACCACTGGTCAGACTTCAATGTAGCCCCGGTTTAATGTTTTCATTTTTGGGAAATTCCTTTCCCAGGAAACTTTCTGTAAATAGTAGGAATGTTTTTGTAACTGTACCTATGTTTATCCATTCTTTCTCACAGGAGGGGCTTCTTGATGAACATCTGTTTTGACCAAGGTGATTGAAGAGGTTTGTCTTTGTTTCACCAATCAAATTGGTCTGTGTAAAATACTATATAAGAGTCACATCTCAAAAAATAAACTTCATTTTCTAGCCTTCTGATCGAGAGTGTGCCATTGTTTGATGCTCAACAACACTTGAGGACAATTTTTAAGTTTTTGTGGCTTCTCAGAGAGCTTCCCCTATTCATGGCTAAAAGGGTACGCCACCATAGGCATCCACAGGAGCCAGAAACTGATTTCATGTCAACCTAAACCAGGCAGGTCCTCACCTGCCAAGCAAAAGGGAAAACCTCTGAGCAGGTGTGTCCATAGCACAGGGTTTCTGTGCAGCAAACCAGCGGCTTTCACAAAGAGAGACTGGGTGACCACGTGAGGGTTTTCTCTGAAATCTCAGATAAACCTGCAAAGCCACTGGAACCTTCATTTATTGGTGCTACTGGGGAAGGCCTATCCCATCCTTCAGGTGTTTATCTGACACACACTTACAAAAGGGGCTAAGGTGAACCTCTTGTTTCCCCTGCAGAAATCTTCCCAAGTGGAAAAGGATCTTTTCCCTATTTTCTATGTGTCCTGCAGCTCTGATAAACGTTGCCAACACCTCCTGCCAGAGGCAGTGAACCAGAGGTGTCCTCCACATACCGGGATCAGCCAGTGTCAGCTCTGCATGCCCTGACTGCCCATGCAGGACATGGAGCTGAATTTCCAGCTGCAATTCCTCCCAAGGATGTTCCTTAAACGGGTCAACAGGCAGGCCAACACGTGGATGGAGCACTCCAAAGACTGGTAATGAGGAAGATGAACCTCAGACTGGCGATTACAGTGAAAAGTACCCTTTTTCCATGGTATTGGCCACTGCCTGCTCCTTCCAGCAGCTCCCAGAACCCACTGCACAATTCTGTTGATCAGACAGTGAGATGGGGAGAAATCAGCCCCACCAGCAGCTCCTTCCTGCTGGATAACTGTGCCTTGAGGTACTCAGTGTGTGCACTCCTTGCTACAATCAACTGCTGAAAACCTCCAAGCTCCAAGAAGTTCTCTGCAACAGCAGCAGTGATGTGATAGAGCACATTAATGCAGCTCCCAACACCATTTATTCCACTAGGAATGAGGCAGTGTTGGCTCCTTGCATCCCATGAGACTAGAATAACAGCTGGGAGCAGTGGAAAATCCCAGCCTTGGCATATTGTGGCCACTGAAAGAAAAGCGACAAGATAATACAGCTGCACAACACATTTTTGGTACTGTACGCCTGTTTTTCTCAAAGCACCCCTGACTGGGAATCACAGGTGTTTGTAGTGTTTTTGAGTAAAAATCACACTCACAGGCATTAGCTAACTGTATTATTTCCATGCTAACCTCACACCACAGGAAGCTGCTCGAGCCAAGCAGCGACACCCACAAAGGCGCTATCGCCGCTCCGCTGTGCCACAGGGCTTGGACGAGGTGTTAACCTCAGTCTGCAAGAAAATGTATTTATCTGGGGGGTTTAAAGGCCACTGAGCAGCTTGAAGGAGGATGGCTGCTCTCTGAAATGGTACCATTGAAAATATTTATTTTTTCCAAGCATAAGCCAAGGACTAGGGAAGAGCTCTGGCTGTCAAGCACCGCATCCAACCATTCGAGGCCAGGACTTTCCAGAGGGATGTTCAAGGAGTCTGGTGGCTGAAATCCCACCATCCCCCAAGACAGTTGCTCTGTGAGTTAACTATTCTCCCTAATGAAGGTTTCCTGCTGGGATGGGCTCCTGGTTCCCTCATTCTCAGCAAGTCCTTCAAGTCCCTCCAGCTACACTGGGAAGAGGTCAGTGTTCTCAAGATCACTTTAGCCTACATAGTTGATTCTTTCTATTTACCTGGCATACTCTCTGCTTGCCTGTGGATATTTTCAACAGCAAAGGCAGTCTGGCCACACTCCCTGGAGACAGTTTAGACTAGCAAGAGGTTTTTGGCTTAAGCCAAATCTCCAAAACAAACTTTACCACAAAACTGCACTCCTGTCTTCAAGGAACACTGCTGGTCTCTGATAAGAGGATTCTCCTGGCACAGCCCTTTCTGCCCAGGTAAGGAGGCGCACGTGATTATTTTTCAATGGCTTTCTCAGTTCTGACAGCAAAATCTTTCCAGATAGCCTGAGCACACGAGAATGAGCAGCTGCTCGGTTAAATGGCACCTACAAGCTGAGGCAGAGGCTGCCTGGCAGGTGCACAATGAAGTGACAGGGTGTGACTTAAACCCGAAGTCCAGGTGACATCCTAGAGCTTCAAGAGCAAAACATTTTGTCCACCAAAAAGTCTGTCCTTGCCTTTCTTTATCTTAGGATCACAGACTGGCTTGGATTGGAAAGGAAATTAAAGGTGCTCCAGTTCCACCCCCTGCCATGGGCAGGGACACCTTCCACTATCCCAGGGTGCCCCAAGCCCTGTCCAACCTGGCCTGGGACACTGCCAGGATGAGCCAAGGACAAGTCAAGCAAAAGGCAGTGAGCTGTCACATCCACTGGCACCCTCGAAGAGGTGTTTAATGAGCAGCAAAATCACTCTGCCAAGTCATTCACCACAGACCATTTCAGGCAAAACATCAATTTGAACTAACCACTCTGGTTGCAAGCCTGTGACCACATCTCCTCTGGTATCAAAGCCTTTCCTCTGCTCCTGCCCTGCCTGCTTCATAAAGTTCTGCTCCAGCAGTAAAGCAACTGATGCAACAGCCTGGTGCAGGACTCAACAAACTCCATGGGAAAGTTACACTGACCCAGCAGGCCTCGAAATCACAGCAGAAATGAGTAAATAACTTTGATTAATAAGCTTTTATAAACTCCTGGATGTCTCACTTTTGCTTTTTCTACCCTAAAACCAGTGGCCTCAAAGTCTGCACGGGATGTCACAAACCTCTGGGGCTGCACAGAGAGTTTTGTGTCCAGCTGTCTGCAGCTTTTAATTATGAAAAAACAGTCAGAGAGAAGCAAAGGGTTTAGGCCACATTCCCACCACGGGTCATTTGCATTCTGCCTGTCACCTGCACAGAAGGATGTCCCAAGCTCCAAGAGCAATGGAAAATGGACAACAACCAAGCTAATCCAAGAGGGAGAGGATTAGAAGATCTCTATCTCTGGCTCTGGGCTGGTCACCCCATTCCTTGATGTTATTTTTCTTTGTCTTTCTTATTTCAGGCTGGGACCTTTGACCTCACTAATCACATCGGTTCAAGTCATAAATTAACTCAGGCCTCACTTTGCCACACATGCCTCACCTCCAGCACCCTTTCCGCCTTGGATATCAACATCAACCAGATAAATCAGCACCTCCTCTGCCTCTACTCAATGTACCCACAAGGTACAGCCTCCCAAGTCATCCCAAAGGACATTCATGCAGCAATCTAGTCAATAAATCTGCAGATCTCAGATCTCTTACCCCTGCCACTTTTTTCTTTCACTGCTCCAAAATATTTCCTCCATTTCTAAAAACCTTAAAGTTTTCCATGTTTAACTTTATCCTACAGCAGAATAGAGCACATTTCCCTCCCTGATCAGTCACCAGTGGCCTCTGCTGGGCACCTTTGTTACTCCAGACAATAAATAGTAAAAAAAATACTACACAAACACATATAGCAGCTTGTGTTTTCCACTTCCGGCTTCACAAGGTCTGTTTTCCCTTTCTGGATCACATTTGGAAAAGCCACATCCCACCCACGGAAAACTGCAATACCCTGGAGATTTCAAGTTTCAGAAGCATGACCCCCCGTCTGCAACCACATCTGATAACTTGACTGACAAGGATAAATTCCAGAAAAAAAACCCATCCAAAGCAAAGACCTTTTCAAGTGGGAAACGATAAGGAAAAAACCAACCAACAAACAAGAAGTTGTAAAAACAGGTGGAATCCTCCTCACAGAAATTTTTGAACTAAAGGGCCCCCAAGGAGGAACTTGTCATTTCAGGAGAAGCCACATGATCTCTCCTCAAAACAAGGGTAACTCCAACTTTACAAAGCTCCACCAACAGCTTCACTCACCCCAGGGATTTTCAGCAATTCTGCAACAAGCAGGGGCAGCTTGAGGGCAGCCACGCTTCCTGTCACTCCCACCAGCACATGGAATTTTTCCCGTGCCGCAGATGAGCTGTTTCCTGCAGGAATGCCTGGTTCTGGCAGGGAGGTGGGCTCCATGCTCCAGTTCAACTGTGCAGGCACAGGTAAACAAAGACACTGGACTAACAGAGCCTCCAAGCATAGCTCCAACCCCAACACATTCCCAAGGGCACGGATCTAACCGGGACGCTGCAGCACCCAGAGTCATCCAGAAAGCTGGGATGGCTCTGGGTCATCCCACAAATGTCGCTCATCCCACATGGATTTCAAGCACCAGCAGAACTTTAGGGGCAGCTGAATGTTTAATTACATTTTTCTCCCAGATACTGGGAAACAGACTCTGAAAACTTGAGCAGTGCCCTGCTCCACTTTTGTGGCTTTTAACGACAAGGACATCACTGAAATGGAACAAACTTTACTGGATGCAGTGACTTTCCAAGAACTGCACAAAACTTGAGCAGAGAGACCACAAAAGTTCATGCCCCCCCCAAATTAAGATTCCCACACGTTGAACACAGTCCAAAATTTAGGACAGATAAATAAATCAGTTTGGGATAAAATTTTACACCAACTTCTCTAAGGCAAACAAACCCCTGCTGAGTTGCTTTCCCTTTGCACTCTCTGGTGATTAATAAATGCACAGAGATGTCTTAATAATTAAAAATGTGGGGCCTCACTGCATGCACAACCATCTTGTTTCTTACTGTGCTCCTAAACATTTACAGCAGCACTAAGAATTATTCCCTAGCAGCTCTAATTCAGGTCTGCTGCTTCCTCCTGGCCTCCCTATGCTGCTGCCACACTGATAAAAATCAGAAATTAATGTTTTGGTGGGGAAACTGATGCAAGTATCTCATAAATAATCAATTAATGATTAAGTAGCAAAGAGAAAATTCAGTTCTTGGAAAACCACTGCATCCAGTAAAGTTTGTTCCATTTCAGTGATGTCCTTGTCATTAAAACTCAGCTGCTTGGAATCACTTTGGGTGGAAAAAAGAAGATGGACACAGGCTGCCCCAATTTTTGGGAACAACTCAGAGGTTGGAGAGAGGAACTTCACAGGACCACAGCCTGGTTTGGGTTGGAAGGGAAATTAAAGAGACCAAGTCCCACCCCCTGCCATGGGCAGGGACACCTTTCACTAAAAGCCCAATTTCAGATTTGGTGATAAGCAAGGGTAATTAAGAGGTGAGGAAATGTAGTAGAACATTGGCTGAGAGATTTTAATGCTACCACCACCCTTTGCATATTTATCTATAGCCAATTAAAACCAGATGATTATTATTAATAATAATAATAACTAATTAAAATTATTATCTATTTAAAGCATCCTTAGGACGTTTCCAAAACGCCCACAATTAATTCCCCCTAAGCATCCTCCAATTAAAGCTTGGTGATTAAAACGTAAATTTTTAAGAAGGAAACTTTCAAAATGCTTATAAATTTTAAAGTAATGATAAAAAGGAAAAAAAGTTAAAATTATAAAACAATTATTAAAATGGTAAAATAATGCTAAATACGGTAAAGCAATCGTAAAAAGGTGAAAAAATTAAAATGGTAAAAATTTTAAAATAACGGCAAAAATAGCAAAATAGGGGTCAAAATTATAAAATAATGGCAAAGGATTATAATAAAAGCTGTATGTAAATTAATATACGTAATATAACGATAACAAAATGCTGGGCCGCGCTTTCCTCTTACCCAAACACAGCTGTGGGGAAGCAGCCACTAGAAAACAAGCAATTTACCCCCAAGGCCCCTAAGGGTTAATGAAAACGACTTTTAATGCGGTAGCGATGCTGAAAACGGCCCCAAAAGGCTGCACAGCCGCACCGAGAAGCCCCGGGGGCTCCCAGAAGGTAACAAACAGCGCTCCGGTACCGCTCGAGGCAGGGCCGGGAGGGGCGGCAGGCCGGGACCGGGAGCTGCAGGGGGCGCCGGGAACGGGCGTGAGGGGGCGCGGATTGGTGCGTACAGCTCCCGCC
>VYZR01071411.1:3660-17025 GCA_013400675.1 Oxylabes madagascariensis | reverse complement strand
GGCTGCTCTCAATCCCTTCATTCATCCAATACCCTGTATTGGTACCAAGGTAATCATGGCAGTCAAATAAACACAAGCAGCAAAGAATAGAGAAATTTTACAAGAAGCTGCACACACATGTAAGCGGGAGAGGACCATGAAACTTGGGACACCTCATAGTACAAACCTATAAATACTTTACCAGCTGATGCAATTGAAGCTGTTTTGGCTTGCATAAGAGCAAAACTGACTGTCACTGCTTCAGGCATGAAAAAAGGCTTGTGGATCCAAGCCCATGTCTGTTAGATCAGTGGATACAGTTGGAAAACACGGACAATACCTGCTCTAACCCCCAAGTCTCACCTTGCTCACATTCACTGTGACAAAGCCCAGTGAAGTTCCAAGAACCAGGCACATAGCCCTGCCGGGACTTGCAGGGGAGCCATGGGACCTGGGCAATCCTAATGCCCACAGATGACACTCTACTCTGGACCGTGCCAGCCTGAGGGCTGCTCTGGACCAAAGCACTGTAGCTATTTGTGAGGACCAGGCTCGGACAGCAAGTGTTGGCACCCCGTCCCCAGGCACACACCTGGTTGCTCAGCAGCAATTTGTCTACCTCAAGCCTGCTTTCTGCACCCTGTGTGTGTAAACATGCCCTTTGCAGCTGTGCAACCCCTCTGGATGTTCCACTGACCTACATTCCCACGTGTGCACCTCACAGAGCAGCACTAGTGCTCTGCAAATGCCATTTCTTCCACACGTCACAGCAGTTTCCCACTGTGCCCACCCATCACCTTGCACACTGCAAAAAGGACCACTTCCAGCACGACCTCCACCCTCAGACGAAAGCACAGCTCTTCGGCTGAGAATTTAGGCATCACCTCAGCTCTGACACACTCACCAAAGGGGTTTGAGAGACGGAGCAGCACAGCTCAATTCACCAGATGTACAACTGTGTCTGAACAGCAGCGGGCCAGTATGTCAGGCACTGCAGGAGCTCACTAAACAGGCCCATTAGCCAGAAAAATAGGGCACTCTGCCAATTAAATTATTAACCTCCAGGCATATTTGCATGCATCGAACATACTCAGCTTTTCCAGTTTTACTCCTTTTGCTGCACTCAGTGACCCATACATGTCACAGCACTCTATGTGGCTAGGAAAACATTTTTATAACATTTTGTAAGTAAAGAATAGCAAAATATCATATGGCGAGTCAAGGGAAGAGCCTGGAGAAATGCCTCCTGACTCACCATACAGTGCTCTGTCCATCACATCACATCACATTTCATTGTAGGGACATTGCTGTGTCTGCCACATGCTGATAAAGTTGTACAAGTACAAACAAAGGTACTAAGTCTGAAATCTTAAAGCACATGGGATTTTTACCTAAGTGAATGGTCTCTTGGTTTTCTGTTCAACTTCTTATATGGATGAAGATTTATGCACCTGAAAGTCTTCATAGGCCATGCTTTAAAAAGTGCAAAGCTCTTGCATTTCAAAATCTGTAAAAATAATTAAAAAAAAAAAGTTCAAGTTTGCACAGTACCATTTCCCTCTCCTTTCTGCTCTGAAGCAAATGCATGCTTCCAATCAATGACATTCTGGGCTCTGTTGCATGGGGTAAATCACCCTGAAGCGCTATCAAAATGCACAGCAGAAGCACAGGCCACAGAGGCATTATTAGATCCTCTGACTACATTTATGGTCGCAAATTTTTGATTGTAGTTACAGCTGAAAGAGTGACATTCTTTCATTCCTCAGGTCAAACTAATTCATATTCTAAGCATGTCAAAACTCCTAAAAATACCTTAATCATTTAAATCACAGCCATGGGTGGTTTTTTTCTTTAAACAGGGGAAGTACAGACATAAGCATGCTGGGGGAAGCTCGGCAGCATAGGAAACTCCTAAGTACAGCTCCCACTGGTTTTCAATGGGAATTATGCCCTTCAGTCCCACGAATGCTTTTGAACACTTACTCCACAATGCACATTTGCAAGCTCCATGCCAAGCAGCACTACCCTTTGGCAATGGGGAATGTCTGACTGCTCTCCTGATGTAATGCAAATAGAGAAATGAAAGAGAGAGACAAAACCGACCTTACTTCAAATCACAGAGCAGGGTTGTCTGTATTAATCAGTTCAAAATGAGAATATCAAAGAGTGGTGCAAAATAAGAATATCAAAGAGCAGTTGTTGATATAAGTTGATATATTTGACAGGGCATTTTGAGAGGCTCAGGGATGTAGAAACAACTTTTTTACAGTCAGAACAAAAGCAGTAGACAAAACCAGGTGTTAAAAAAACCAGGTGCAGAGGTTCCCTTAGTAAAGTCTGTTTTGATCATCATATTTTAATTTCACACAGCTGTTAGGTGAACATCATCTTAGCCGTATGCTCTAGCACCATCTAGCTTGTGCCTAAGGTATTTTCTCCTCAAGCAGGGAAATGGTTAATTTGTCATAAATATGTCATTTCCTTCAAGTATGACTGTCTGTGCTTCAGTTATTTTAGTTATTTTGACATTACAATCCAAATGAAAGCAAAGGTAGGGAGTACAAAGCAGCCTCACATGTTAAAGAGGCCCCTTCATGGATCAATTCCTTCAGCTGTATCCTTTTCCATCTGTCAGTTTATCTGTTCCCTCTTTTCTGTGCTTGAATCCTGCCAAAGATACATATGTGTGTTAGATATTTCTAAAGTTTACACTTCGAATTTTGTTTGCTTAAACAAGGTTCCTTGGAGGAACTCATTAAGAAAAACAACTAAGAATGGGTCAAAATAACACAACATTAATTCTTATTAATAAAGGAAAAAGCATCAACAATATGGAAAAGAGAGAAGAGTTGTTCATCATGGGCAAGGCTAATGGTCAGTATTGGGAATGGCTTCACTCATGGAGGATTGAGGTGGCTCCCAGCGGCCCCTGTGCCCCACAGAAGTCACCTTGATGCACTCTCTGGCTCAGAGCTCAGATGCAGGCAACACAAGCGAAGAGAAAACCTTCAATGAACCACTCAGTGGTGTGGGAACTGATGTTTAACTTGGATCATCCCGAAAATCATACATGATTCCATTCAATACTTGAGCTGACTAAACTGTCTTGCCCAGATTCCCTAAAGTGAAATTCATGTTTCTGGAAACCGTGATAAGGACCACCATTACCCTGCAGCAGATGTCCGAAGACCTCCCCTACGGAGCCAAGAGGGCTGTTCTTCTTTCCCTAATCCTTGATGGAAGTGTCAGGAGTGTTTTTACAGGTTGTGAGGGCTCTCTAGTTACACTGCTGCAGGGCTCATCAGCAATGTTTGTAGACACCTTGCTAATATTTTTGGGGTGGGCTTCTGGCCGGCTTGCCCACTTCTCCCTGGAAAGCACCACGTAGCTGAACACCGCTCTTACGCACAGGTTTACACTGCAGCACAGTGTAACGGAGGATGAGGTTTGCAGACAACTGTGTGCAATGCCACTGAGGGAGGTCACATTGAACTAGTGCTCATGTTATCTCCCTCCTGAACGAGAGCAGACAGATCCTAATGCACCGTGTCTGCTCTGGCAGCCCCGGAGAGCAGCCTCAGCTCCTCCACTGCAAAGGACTTTGGCAAAAAGCAGCTGGAGCATTGATTTGGGTATTGTTCCCGTTTTTGCAGAGCCAAAGCTTTAGGGTGGAACTCAGCTGGTTTGTTTTCCTGTCAGCAGCTTCATGACTAAATTAGCTAGTGAGTTACAAAGTGGTGATGTCAAAAGTGCAGCAATGCAGGGAGCCTGGTCACAAGCAGGTGTATCTAGAGACCAAGCAAAACCCTATTCTTCTGCCAAAGCTGCAGCATAGCTTTATGTGTTTATGTGAAAAGCCCTTAAGGCTGTCAGTCTGGAGCTTTCAACTTAATTTTGCAAACATGATAAGTCTCCAAGACTTGAGCCTTTCTAATACAAGGCGATGAAAAACACAGGAACCAGGCTCAGCAGGGACATTGCCCTTCAGAGGGAATTAGAGATCCCCAGCTCAGCACTACGCCGGGGCAAACCATTTTCAAAAACCGCATTTTCCTGCCTGCAGGTTACAATATGCTCGCAGAGGCAGAAAACTCATTACCGGCCCCTATCTAAAGGCCATCCTCCCTGGCTCGGTGTCCGCACGATATGCTCGTGCCGCCGTTTTACTGCACAAGGGGCCGGGTCCCGGGAGCGCTCCCAGCCCTGGGCGCTCCCGGCATGGGCGGTCAGAGCGCGGGCACCGTGACAGACCGGCGCGGCTCTGCGGCGTTTGGCAGCACCGAGCGATTTCACAGAGGATGCTCCATCTGTCACCGCGTTCTGCTGCAGAGCTTGACCTCGCTAGCACTAAGGAAGCCCCAGCAGATTAACATTTAATGATGCTTTCAGTTTCAGCCCTTGTAGTTTTTCATCTCTCAGAGGGCAGACATGGAAGAGAAAGAAAATCGTATACTATGTACAGCATATGGGTCTTCTTTCAGCCATCTGCTTTAATATGCTTGACTTTGACAGATTCAGATTTTTTTAATTATTTCTACATTGGAAAAAAAAAATTTACATATATCTTATTCCAGAAACAGAACACTGTTGCTTCTTGTATACCAGATCGTTTTTGTTTTGATTTGTGTAGCCATCATACCTAATTCAGTTTAAATAAGTAAACACAGGGTCTGAACAGAAGCAAGGAAACTAAACCTTGCCAAGACAGATGGATTAAATGAGATCCTTCATGTCACTCTTTGTTGTCTTGAAAAACACATATAACCACACGACTTAATGCAAAAATAAATCTTTAAGGGACAGTAAAGTGAGCCAGAAACACAGAGTTTCCATTCTTTTTGTTAAGCACTTCTATTCATTTTTTTATTATTATTTTCTGCTTGTGAAGCATCCAGCTTATGCTCTGTGCCCAGAAGCATGTGCAGATAAATCACCTGGAGGTCTGCTATATGTTCCCAGAGGCCCATCAGTGCTGCCTGGAGCATCGGCTGAAGTCAGTAAGACCATCACAAACACAGAAGACGTTAAAGAAACAAAACTGTGATATGAAAGTTCACGAAGCATATATTTGGTAGCATGGCTAAACATTTGATGACTTAGGTTAGTATTGATAGGAAATAACGACTGGAAAGAGGGATTTACATGAGAAAGTATAGGGACAAAAGTGATGGCCCAGAAGAAGGGAGAAACACAAAGGTCAGCAGAGAGATCCCAAGCCCATTGAACATTTCTGGAAGATAAAGGTAACAATTTTCATTTTGGGATTATAGTTACCAAGAGACACGGCAATAGTCAGACCCTGAAAGCAAGTAGATCACCTAGGAAAGTGATAAAACAACTGACAGGAGGATAACTGGTACTGCATCGGCCATGATGCTGTAGGGGAAAGCTAGATGGGAACACAGGAGGCTACAGGGGGAGAGAAGGAACTGAATACCACTACAGTCACTTCAGCAGCCAGAGCTCAGCTGTTACTTGCACTTTAGTAAAGAAAATACCTGAGATGGCAAAAATCCAGTGAAAGTAAGAGCTGTACAGTCATAAGGGTAAAAACAAGGCAATTAACCTGTTCCACGCAGTAGCTTTCATAGTTTGTTTCCTTAAGTAGTGCTCATGAACATTCAGCAGCCAGCCAAGCAGGGCTCACCAGCACCCCACCAGCAATGAGGTTACCTCAACAAGTTGCTAGTGCAAGTTTCTTTTCCTGAAGAAATCAGAAAACCATTATCAATGCCTAAAAAACTGACAAAAGTAAATTGGAAAGACAGGAAGGAAGCTACTTTTTTTGCAGCCAAGACCCTCCAAAGGAAGAAAAAGAAATTGCTTCTTAAAGTTTAAAACTGCAAAATTATAACGTTGCAGCAGACTCCCAAGCAGCCTAGAAACTGAGAATGATGAGTTTGCAGAAAGGGTGCCCAACAAAGGCTTACAACACCCAAAATATTTTAGAGAACAACTCCATTCACAGATAGTCAGAGCTTGTGCTCAGCTGTCCAAGTCACAGCAGATCTGGCTCAGAGGAAACTTCATTCTTCTTGGTATCATGAAAGGCCATGGGTTTAATGCTGCAGGTATTTCATGGGTCTTCGTGGCCCATCTCTGTCCTACTCTGCTGTAGGATGGATCCCCCTGCACTAGTTGAGAGACATGCTGAGCTGAAGCACGTCATTCCTCAGAGTGAAAGAAAAAAACCTAGAAAAATCTGGGCCTTGACTCTTCAACCTGCACATCTCACATCTCCTTGCTAAAGCTCAAAGCATATAGTAATGGTACAAAATCCAAAAGGAAATTTACTCTGAGTAGTAAAAATGGGTGTTTGCATTTAAATGCTATAATGGAAATAAAAGAGTAAAGCCTAATACAAAACCAAACTCCCTGCAGCAAAACCCTGAGGTATTAGTGGGCATTGTTTATAAGCATCATCATATTTTGTTTCTGCCCCAAACATATGCACTGACAGTCCCCAACAGCAACACAGAGCAGGGAAGGGAAGAGTACAGCAAAGCCCTGTAAGCAGATCTGTCTCCCTGTGCAACATTTTCAAAGTATCATCCTTAAGTGTAGGGTCTTGGCCCATGTATGAGTGGCATAACTACAGGACACAGCCATTATAACCACCACTAGATGTAAAGTTACCCAAACACATCAGCGAGAATATTCACAGTCTCTAATTAACACTGTAAGAAGACAGAAAATATAGATCATACTTAGCCACTGCCTCATTTTGTTAACAAGAGATAATTGAAAAAATACATGCTAAAATGATTACCTAATCATCACACATCAAATTTGTTAAAAATTCAATTCACCGTGATCAAATAGGTGTTTACAAAAAAGCAACAACACACAGAGCATATTTCTTGTTTGGGGTCTATCTCACAAAGTATAAATAAACAGCCTTTGTGCAAGGAATTTTACAGAGGAAGGAAGATCAAAACTGTGTCCCAGCAGCTTGTGAGCTAATTTTGGGTATCAGAGTATCCTTCCTGCTGCTCCATCACCTCCAGTTTGAGAATTATTCTTGTCCCTTTGCCGTGCATCTTGAGGAACCTCTGATGGTCCCACTTGCAGCACTACCCTCACTCCAACCACTCCTCCTCTACCATCAAGGTAAGGTCTTGAGGGTCCACAGGAAGAGGGCACAACTCTGTGCCTCCAAAATGCAGGATTAGGCCTATTGACAACAAAAGTCCTCTGTCACCTTCACCCCCTTATGATATTCTCTTAATCTGGGTTTTCAGTGAGGAAATGTGTCATCCAAATGCATAATGAATTATTTGTAAGTAATTTAACCCAAAGAGCTTTGTTTCAAATTCATGTCAAGCTCTGCAGATATAACAAAGTAGTCAGGACACAACTTATTTTAGGAATCAGCAATATGCTTTAGGCAGAAATCTCAACTTGTAAATACTGCATTCTGGCCCAGCAGATTTCTTTCCTGATAGACCATGACCACTTCATAATTCTAGGGCAAAACCATGAAGATTAATAAAAAGCAGAAAAAGGATTTTAATCAACACAGCCAGCTGGTCTGTGGTTTGGATTATGTTGTGGAAGGCAAAGTGTAACATTAAGATTGAATGAAAAATGCAATGTGCTGATTACCCTGCAGACTATCTACCAGCTAAATTAACATTAAATTGAAATTTGCAAATCCTGTGCTTATATTACTGCAGGTAGGCAATTGTGATATATTTAACATCAACTAGAAATTTTAAAATTTGCTTTTAAAATAATGAGTTTTGTTTCAAATCCTATTCATAGAAGTCACTTTCTATCCATTACTGAGAAGATGACGTATTTTAGATCTCATCCTTTAAAAGTGTTGTGATGAGTTCCTTTTCTGGAGGGAGTAAAGCAGGACACAGGATGTCTGGAAAGCAACTAGTGAGGGATGAGGAGAGGGAGCCTGCTTAAAACCCAGGAGCAGGAAGATGAAGGCTTATCCCATACAGGGGCATGTAGCCAAAGGATGGGACTTCTGGTCTGCAGAGGAACAGCTTTGGGTGCCTGGGAGAAGGTGCCTCCTCCAGGACACAGACCCAGAGAGGCATCAAAGGCTGCAGCCTGACCACTGTTCCTGATTCAGCAGATGTAGGCTGCTGCCAGCTGTTGCGGGGTGGAGAGAGAAGGGGGGAAACAAGCTGTCTGGACCCTGGCCAAGAAGCAACAAAAGGCTGCAGCCTGACCACTGTTCCTGATTCAGCAGATGTAGGCTGCTGCCAGCTGTTGCGGGGTGGAGAGAGAAGGGGGGAAACAAGCTGTCTGGACCCTGGCCAAGAAGCAACAAAAGGCTTGTGTGGCATCCCCACATCGTCCTGCCCCGCCGGCCACCCAGCCTGCAGAGCACCATAGCAACCAGAGTTAAAATTGGGTCAGGACTGCCAGTGCAAAATCTGTTATTTTGAATACAGGGTTTGCACTGAAAATGTTCATTCATGTGCTGTTTTGACAGAAAACATGGTATTTGGTGAAGCTGAAGAGGGGAGAGGAAACTATGCTTATGAGGAAATCAGTGCCCAAAGTGCTGTGAGTGCATGATTTTTTCTTTTTTTACTGGCACTGTACCTGGACAAGACACACCAGGTCTAACTAAAGTGCCATTACACATCTTGAATCTCACTGAGGTTCCAGGCAATGCCCGCTGTGTCCTGGGTGCATCAGCCAGGCTGCTCCTGACCACCTGCCAGCACAGCCCAAAGATAAGCAGGAGGGGAAGCAAGTCACTGGACGAATACATGTGATCTAGGACTGGGACATACTTATGCCTTGGCCTTTCCTTAGAAAGCACATTTGTTTCAGCTAAATGCATGACTCATAGCCAGCAACTGCCACCCCACATATTATGTGATGATTTGCAGATGTTAATTAAAATTATTCCGTCCATATTAGAAGAACTTACCAAATAATATGCATGCATAAGTGCAGGGGAGGGGGTGTGGAAGTGTAACAGTGAAAACAGTTTCTTTCAATTACTTGATCCCCACTGTACAGGAAAAAAATTTCATATTTTCTGGAGAAATATTTCTGTTAGCTTGAGAAGGCTATTGAGTTAGTATGCCAGAATTCAAAGCATTTAAGCTGAAAAGCTAAATCTACACCTAGTACACTCCTCACTGGGCCTGATTATTCTAAAGTGCTGAGCACATTGTTTTACTAAAACAGGACCTGTTTGATTAGTCCCAGATATATATAATATAGTAATTCTTTTGTCTGGAATGAATTAATCCTGGCTTTTAACCCAACATCAAATTCACATGCTGATAGGATCAGCTTCACTGTTCTGCTTACTAATAATTTTAAGGTGTTGACTGATTACAATCAAATTTGATGGCGGCTCAGCCAAATTATGTTTCTTCAAGATGCAAGAAAATATGAAGCCAGGAAGTTGAAAAATACAAAACTTGTGCCCACAGAAAGAAACAGATAGGAACAATTCAATATTTCCAAAGGCAAGTAAGAAATCCCTGTGTGAGGGAGCAGCCAATTACCTCCCATCAGTATGAGAAAAGCTCAGATCAAAGTCAGTCATGCCTTTTGCCTTGTCCAACATATAGGGAACATAGGAGGAAACAAACTTCTTGTGGAGGAGTAATCCACAAAAGCCAGCAGAGCAGCTGGGATTTTTGCAGTGGCAGACTATCAGCAATACAGGACACAAATCTGAAGAAAGTTGTTCCTCTGTAGCACAATTTATCTGGGAAATTAATAGAATTATTTGAAGACAAAGGCAAGATCAGTAAATGATTCGGTATCATGAGTTTCCATGAGTTGTTCAATGCTTCTGAGTGTGCTATAATGTCACATAAAAAAGCCATGTCTTGACATAAAGCAACATATATAAAAGTCTTACAGCACTGCAATTGAAAAATTATGATTAATTTCTGTGTATTTTGGAAGTAGTTTCTATACCTAAAATGAACTGACTTATTCAAAACACACTGTAGCACTCATATCAATAGAAAGAGTAAACCTAATATAAATCAGGTTTGCATTTTGCAGATGGATTGGCTCAGGTTCTATGCAACAGATTTGTAGTTCAAGAAGTCAGTGATCCCTGAGTGAAGAACTTCTTGTACTGTGAACAGAATTTAATCCAATAGCCAATTCTAATGAAAGTATTTTTCCAATTTTATAAAGCAAGCTAAAATCCTAGAAAAGTGTAGATAATCGGGACTTAATCAACAGCTCACCCCCAGGTCTCCCTTCAGACCTGTGCTATGCAGGACTCCAGACTCACTTTTGGGATTGCTAACTTCTCAGGGTGGCTCACGTCATGTCACCAGGCAGCCTCCTCACTACCTACCAGGCATCTTCTCAACTAGAGTCACTTGAACTGAGCTGCAGTAAGAGACCAAAATGCCTCTTTGCTCACAGCTGTCTACAACTGTGCCAAAGGCTATAAGCAATTCCAGGTGCAGACTCACACCTCAGAACTGCTCATTCTACTCCTCTGCCTTGTCCTTGGTTTCTGTGAAGTGGCCATGTTTTAAAGTGATCTCTGGTTCTTACTTCAAATGCTGCTGCCACTGCTAGATCAAACTTAGTGAAAGCACAGCAAAGGAATTTGTGCTATAGTCAAGTAAAAACATGAACTGCCACATCAGGTTCTTGGTATGTACAGATCAAATGGTACAAGACCACCGCATTCAAGCCCCGCATTTGACTTCTGCAACTTACAGTGGTAACTTTCACATGGCCTGGCAGTTTGCTTTGCCTCAGCTCCCTCTTAAGTTAGGCAAAAATATTCCAGTGATAGATGTCTGAAGGTCTCTTACAACCACATTGTGGTGAAAATAGATAAGGGAAAGAGAATTTCCTGTTCCAAGTAGAATTTACGTAAACCATTAATAATTCATTATTCAGTATTCACAAAAATTCTTTCAACTTAGAATGACCACTATTAAAAATGTAACTTTGTTACTGAGGACACAGTAATGTAAAAAAAAAAAAAAAACCACCAAAAAAAACCAAACAACGGACACGCTTAAACTTTTTCAAGCCTTTTCATTTGGAAAGGTCAATCCATACTTCCTTTGGCTGCACAGGATGGAAAATGCTGTTGGCCATGTTTACCCTGTGGTTTTCTTCTCCAGTAGCTCTAGTTCAATGCCATACAAGGCAAAAGGAGAGCAGGAGCCAAGAATATCACCAGTCCAGTGCTGTCAAAATGAGTTCCACTTCCCCAAACACAGTAAAGTGAAGGCTTGGCAGTTAGGGGAGTGAGAATCATTCCTAGAGTGGCTATATTTCCAGTCCAAAATGGATCAAAATCTGGTCATGTAGGTCAGCCACTCAGAGTTTCTGGTGGGGCTGTTTCACAGTTTAACCCCAGTAAGCAGCTAAACAGCACCCAGCCAGTTATTTTAAAACCAAGTATTTAATTTCTGCTAGGTCTTCCCTAGCTTTTGCCAAGATTGATATTTTTTATCTCAGACATGTTAGAACACATCCTTCATACAGCCTCATGTCACCTTAAACCTGAATGAAATCTTCATATCTTACTACAAACATAGGACTAGAGAACTAGTTAAAAATTCTTAAATGGGCAAACTAATGTGTAATTAAATCACCACAAGCTTTTTAAAAAGAAAATAGTTGCTATCCCACATGCACCCCACCCTAGACTCTAATTACAGAAATCCTTTCAATGACAGGAAACACTCAGAGTTTATATTCTCCTGCTGCAGTGCTCTGTGCCACTGGGAAGGGTATTACAGTCCAGAATAGTGTGATGAAAACCAGGTGGGCCCAAAAAGGTAGAATTTTTGTTCAAAATGCACATGTGTTATCATCTGTGACTGGTTGACTCTACCCCCAAGTATGGACTACAAAAAATTAAAGGCACAAATTTCTGATTCTTTTGTATCCAGAGTTCCAACATCAGTTAGTCTCTGGAATATTTACACCACAACTACTTCCCAGGAAAAAAACCCACACCACAAAAAAACCCTTAAACACATAAGGTCAAACAAATGAGTCATTTAAGGAAAAAAAGCCAGACATTGCAATTGACCCCAACTAAACACATGCATCTAAAAAAAATCAGTGAGAAGGAGATCCTTAAAGGAAATCCCAAAATAGTGACAACAGAAATGCCAAATCAAGGCACAGAAACAAATTAAACTCACCCATCACATTTTCAGGCAATAAATATACACTGGTGTTTACAAAGACTGTGGCAAGGTCTTTTTTAGACATAAACTTTTCTTCCTAATGTTTTCCTTTCACTGCTAAATAATTTCATTCAGAGGACAGTTGTTCAAATGTAGCTTTCACATCATAAATCTTTAAAACCCTACAGTCCCTCTATTATATTTACTTTCTCTTATCTACACAAAAAAAGGATTGACCTAAACATGCCCTACAACACTATTTACACTTTAGTTGATTATTATATCTCATTTCTTTCTGAGCGACTAATGTAAAATTTCATTTGAATATCTTTTCCTTAAAAATGTATTTCCCAAATATAAACAGAAAAAAATTTCCTATGCAGGTGTGTATCCATATGCAACTTAGAAAGCCATGAAGGCAAGACAATGTTCTTCTCAATATTTCTATTCTTTCATCATGCTTACACAAATCACAAACACTAAGAAAAAATACAACCTGAATTTAGGAGTAAATAGTTCATTCCTGGTGTACAGTTTCAGAGGGGGGAAAAAAAGGTAGCTAAAATATAACTCATTGCAATAGCAGCAGCATTGTTAAATCACATAGCTGTGGTGGTAATGATGGGACTGCTTTCTGAAATGGAAACACTTACACAGACAACTGAATTGACCTGTTGTTCCCTAANGACTTGGAATGTATGACTGACAGTGAATCACTTTATACGATAGAAGTACCACTTATATATATACCATAAAAGTTCCGCTTTCAATTGGCAGGGATTTCTAGCATACTCCTTGGAGCGTGTGTGGAGATTCCCCCCTTGGGTGGGGATGCCTCTTAAGGTGAGCTAAAGATGTTTGCCCACAATCATTGGTATGGGTGAGGAACATTGATCTCTACTCAAAAATTTTTTCTTTTTTGATATCTTTAATATCATTGCTCTGATGTAGTACATTATCATACACTATATTAGTAGTGTTAGCTTCTATACTGTGTAGTAAATAATTCTGATTAAGGTCTTTTTGTCTAATCATTGATCATAATAAATCATTCATTTTTATACATCTGGCTTGCCATCCTTAATTCTGCATGACAGAACTGTACAAAGGTTCAATCACATGTGTATAATTCCTTAGACTTAAACCGTTGACCACATCTGGGACTAAGATTGGATCCAACCACACCTAGACTCCTCACTGAGGAGTTTAGAAAGCCAGAGGTCATTCTGCACCTTGTGACTCAATGGGAAGGCTTCTCCAGTAAACTTTG
>VYZR01071382.1:0-12192 GCA_013400675.1 Oxylabes madagascariensis | reverse complement strand
CCCATCCTGGGATTCTGTGAGTTCCCCTGTGCCCGTTTAGACTTCCCATGTGGAGAGAGAACAGGCAGGATTAAGTTAGTTCTGATTAAGTTACATCTGATTTAGCCCAGAATGTCCTGTCTAAAAGTATGGCCTGCTCTACGTGCAGACATGGAAAAGCACAAATCTCACTGTGTGCAATATTCCCTACACACAGGTGTGAAAAGGGAGCAAACATCTCTCTACGTGGTGGACTAAGTAGATTTATTACCAAAATGTCCTGGCTGTGCGGCCCCTCCTTGTGGAAGGGACTGTGCTGGGAATGGGCTCCGCACTGTGGAAGTTCCTGCTCTGGGCACTGTTCACTGAAGGCGCTGAGGAAAAAAATAATGTTTTGCACACAAAGCTGGGTTTAGGTACAAAATAAGACATTTTAAGACATATGACCTGGAACCCATTTAATGTTCCTGGGCTTCAAACTGTCTCCAAAGTCCTGCAATGTTGGTACAGCATAGTTCTTGCAAAAGCTAGAAATTAAAATAACACTCCCTTTAGTGTTTATTTTTCTGGCTGATGTCACATAAGGAGAGTGGAAGCCCTTGTGACTTCAAAAAAAAATCAAACCCAGAGAAGTAGTGGGAAACCTCAGTGTAGTTTCAGGCTAAAATTTTCATCCTTGATTATGACATGTGAAATGAGGACCTGCAGCTGTGGTGTCCTTCCAGCATCCCAGTAACTCACCACTGTCCCTGCTCACCAGTGGGGATATCCAAGAGTGCCATAAGTAATTCACAACATCAGCCTGGAAATCCATATTCTGATTCTTCACAGATTTTTAATGTCATACTTTTCTTGGTTTGTTTTTTTTTTTTTTTTTTTTTTTTTTTTTTTTTTTTTTTTTTTTTTTTTTTTTTTTTTTTTTTTTTTTTTTTTTTTTTTTTTTTTTTTTTTTTTTGTTTTTTTTGTTTTTTTTTTTAGCAGTAAGAGAGATTACAAAATGAAGATTTTTGGTTGCATCTCTCTGGAGCGGGGATCATCATTTTGGATCAGCTCAAGACCTCATACTGGTGGGTTTTTAGAGAACTTTGACATCTGGAATGAAATAGGTGTTTTACAGGATAATACCAAGTATTATCCTGAGAGGCCTTTTTTTTTTTGTTTGGTTTTATATACACTTTTAAATAATTGGCAAGCCCCAAAAGACTATGGGCATAAATTGCCGAGGAAATGGATGAAAATAATTATTTTTGTTCATGTGCTTTTTTAATTTGAAGATCTATTCAAAGATGTATTTAAGCTATTTTAATAGCTTGTGGAGTTCATAGCATAGGTTTTAAGTGCAACATATCTTGTAACCTTTCTGTGGACAGCATACTGTACTAAATTGCTTTTAAAATATTTGTAACTATTCCAGTGTTATTAGAAATAAAAAAGTACTAATTTTATATTTGAGGGCAAAAATAAGTGTTTCATATAAAATAATAGGCAAAGGAGGAAAAAGAAAAGTGATTCTTTTTGTTAAGAAGGTATTTCAGAAGGATCTACTAAGGCATAAATGAAATATATTCATCCAAAGGATTTTCATATGCTTTTTGAGAAGAATTAGGGAAAAAAAAGTGTCATTCATTTTCTATCAAGGTGAGAAAAAGACATTTTTTGACAAATTCCAGACAATTCTAGATCTGAGAAAAAGAAGATACCTTTTGATCCTTGGAATCAAAGAGAGACATCTCAGCAAAGCAGTGGGTAAGGCTGTAATGGGAGAGCAGTTATTTCATCTGTTTATTTCCTGTCTCATCTGCACTGAGCTTTAAATTCCCGCAGTTCTGTGGACTCAGAGTGAGATGGGAAGCAATATTTTACCTCTCTGTAGGATGAGGGAGAGCAAACTGGAGGAATGTGTCCTGTCTGGGGCATGGCACTTCAAGGAGGACAAGTAGTTGTGGCCCATTTGAAGAAAGCTCCCAAAACAGCTTGAAAAGATATCAGAGCAGCTTTTGAATAAAAATATCAATGAATTAAGGTTGTTTAGCCTAAGGGGAAGAGCACTAAACACAGGAGAATTTCAGTGTTATTATTTGATAACTTTTATTGTAAAAGGGCAGGTGTATGTTCATTACTCCATCACATCCACCCTGGAGAGGGTGGGAATAATGCATTAATGAGCATGGCTTAGGTCAGACACAATGCAAAAACTGCTCTAATGGTTGAGCAGGCTGTCACTGGTAGAGAATCCCCAGGGACTTATGGAGTCTCCAAATTTAGGAACAGTTTAGCACAAAGCTGAGAACTGTCTCCTGGGAAAGAAATAACTGTGGGCTGTTTGGGGGGATAGTGGAGGATTAGTGCATGTCTTGTGCTCCTATCCAACCTCTGTTAGGGTTTTTTCCCTAATTCTACAGGTTCTGATTTTGTTCCCAGCACTTCATGTCTCTTTTGAGTGCAGAATTCAAAATGCATTTGAGGGAAAGGAGGGATTTATTCTTTGAAAATTGTATCCACCAATGTTATGGGGCAGAGCTTGCAAGTGGCCTGTCTGACTTGAACATAGGGCAGCTGAATTCCATAATGGATCGAATTTTATTATTACAATTATTATTATTATTACATCATCATCACCACTATCTTTTTTACAGAAAAGAAATTAACCTATTCTGGAGACCTGTTGAAATGAATTTCATACTCTGTAGCAGCAAGTTTATGATTAACAAATAATCTGATGATGCTTTTTAAAATAATATAAGCCTCAAAGATATTTATGGGTGAGCCAAATGTTTCTCATAAACTTGTTATCATTTGTGTATGACATAAATAATTTCTCAAGAGATGTGAGAAAGGTTCACAGAAAATGAGGCAATGGGTGGGACTGAGGTAATGGGACAGTTCCTTCTTTGGGCAAGAAAACGTCTACTTGTTCATGATTTAATGAAAAAACAACATGTTGACATGTCTGTCAGTCAAACCCTAGACAAAATCCAGCTGAGAATTTTGGACAAGCCTTCCTGAGGCAAAGTGGGAATGTTTTCCTATGACATAATTTGATTTTTGCAAGCGTCTACAAGGTAACCATATCACACCTCATTGCAGGCAGAACAAAATCAGCTTTTATTATTGTGTATTTTTTCTAAGAGTGTGAAAGTGCTTTTGCATCAGTCCTCCTGGACTGAAGAGCCAGCTCCTTAGTTTTTCCCTAGGGTGTGTGGAAAACTGTGCTGCGCAGTCCCTCTGGTGTCACCCTGAATTGCAGTGCACTCTGCAGCTTTCTCTTCGTAGTATTTGCAACACCTGAAAATGAAGGTTTTCATTTAGTGACAGCATAATGATTTGGCAAAATGTTTCTAAAATGTTGAAAGCACAGTCTTGCTGCTTTATGGCTGAGGCATGAGAAGACAAATGGCCACAGTTCTTTATGCTGTGATTTTTTATACAGCAGGAATTGGCCTTTGAGGAATGAGTTGGCCACAAACTCATTTCTCATTCAAGGGCCAGTTGTTGAATCACTTGACTTGTTTTACTATTGTCGTCTGTGGGAATACCTGTTCCCAGAAGGCCCTGAACTAAGTGAAAAGACAAATATTTGGGGAATGTCATATCAGCCATACTGAGAATTCCTCAGTGCTGCTCTGTGTTGAACTGCAATATCCTCCAGCACCTTCTGCTCATAGGGCAACTGATGACTCTGGTGCTTGGCCTGGAGGGTTGGGATTCTAGGATTATTTTCCTGCATATTTTTTTTTACTGAGGACATGGATTTTTTTCAGAACTAACATTAATGTGTGTGCCCAAAAAGGCAGGTATCATGGAAAATATAGTTCAAACAATTAATCTGCTTGAAGGTTTGGGAAAGAGAGGAGGGAGGGAAGAGCACAGCTGATTGTCTGTGCAGAGAGATCCCTTCCCTGTGATAAAGGAGTGCAGGTCTTGCCTACTGCTCCACCTGTAGCAAAATAAAACTTATGGGATGGTTCCTGGAGTTTCTACTGGACTTACAGGGCACTGGGCAATAGAAGGTGCAAATTGTAGTTATTTGTTGCTTCTAATGAGTGACCAGACCAAGACAGACTTTGATTTTATTTTTTTTGTGGAGCACTCAGATGTCCGGTTTTGCAGTATCTCTGCTTATGGGCAGAGAAATCACAGACAATGGCTGTTTAATTCTCTAATAATCTGAGATTACAGTCCTCTGAGCTTTCTGTATGAAACAAGTGTATTTTTTTGTCATAATTTTATTGGAAAACTTGTCTTATAGGCAAAATGGGAAATACTCTGCAAAGAATAAATTATTCCACTGGGGTTCCTAAAGTAATTGAGGAGATAAAATTTAAAGTTTATCACTGTAAGTAAATCAATGAAGTTGGCTTTTTTTTTGTTTTTAATTCAGAGATTTGGGAGGGTCCTTGCCATATTATATATTCATCTAAAACTCTGGCTTTATGGATATATCCACATTTGTATGAACGATCAGAATCTGCTCTCTTTGTAATGCAGCGAAGGAAATTGTTGAAACTTAACATTACTGAAGTAGCATTGGATTTTAATTAATAACTGCATGGAACAACTGTTCAGATCAGAATACTACCTTTTCTAGTGAAATAAATAAAATAAAGTGCATTGTGTGAATGATCACAAAGACTTTCTCCTGAAGTGTGCAAGGTAAATATTCATTAAGTGAGCCCTGCAGTTGCAAGCAGAAGATAGGCTTCATCAATATGGGAGGGTTTTGTGATAAAGAAGGGTTCTATTGATATCTTGAAGTGACACCTGAGAGCCCAGAACTGCTGTAAGGAATGACTGGGAGACAGAGCAGTTCCTGGGTGGATTCACTTGGACCTGCCTTCATTTTTCGTGAGCTGAACAATTGTACTTTGCTGCTGTTGGTCCTGCATCAGACAGAAGAAGAGTCCTCCTTTGCCTCCCCTCATTAATGTAATGGCTGATGAACTTCCACTCACAGAACTTTTCCATGCTCCCTCTTATCCTTGTGCAATTCCCTGTTAGCAGCAGGACTGAGAATGTTAGGGGATAACCATGGGATTATTGGGAAAATTCATGCAGAATTTGCCAAGGAAGCAACAAGAAATAAAATTATTTATTTTATTTCTTGTTACACTATAAAGTATAACACTTGCAGGACTAGAGGAAGAGTCTGGACGGGGATCTGAATCCTGGTTTATGAACTTTTTCCCCCTAGATCTCCAGGTAGGGAGTAATGATTTTTAAATAATAGGTGTAATATAAGAAAGGAGCAAAGAATTTTCCTTCCAAGCTGTCACACATATGGTCAGGCAGTGACAGATGAGGGAGGGGACAAATGAGACCTTTTGATTTCTCATTTTTGATTCTGTATCAAAACACAGAACATGATCTGAGTCTCACCTGCAGAGCTGTAGTAAAGGATGAGCCACAGACAGACTTAATTCTCAGTCAGATGAAGAATCTGAGGTACTCTTTTATCATTTGAATTTATCTCAATATTTGCAAGGGGAATTAACTGTTGTACAGATTATTCATTCAGAAAAGCACACAGAGCATTACATTATTCTTCATTTCTGTAAGGATACCACATGTAATTTGGTGAGTAATTTAGACTCCAAGTCTAAATTAGATCAAAACAAGAGATTGGTCAGGATACAATTTTTCCACCAATTTAATTGATATGTTTGGCCTTAATTTCAAATGAGAAGGAAGGGAAGGAAGGCAGATGCCTGTCTCACGTACAAACTTGCCACTTGCCTTCACTAATCACCTAATTTCTACATCTGTTATCAACTCTATTTGGAATTTCCCATTGTAGTACATTACTCCAATGAAGTGACTCCACCTTGTTCCAAAATACCATCCCTGATATGCGGTGGATAGGCCAAATTTGACTAGAATATTCTGGTTTTCTCAAATTCAGAATTTAAGTATTTCTAGTTTCTTTGGAAAGGAGTGGGTCAGGATGGGTCTTAAATACTCTTTGTAGTGCTCTGGTGCCTCTAATCCCATCATGGCGCATGACAGTTGTGTTTTTCTTATCTTTGATAAAACTTTTTTTTTTCCTGTTTTAGATATTAATATTGTCAAATTGGAATTAAACAAAGCACATCCTTAAGTGAATTTGCCTGTTATTGGAGAGATTTTCTGGGGAAAGGCTGTTACGGAACTCAAAGCTGGGATCTTCATGAAGCGCAATTTAAAAATTAGTTTTAAGTGCCCTTCACATCAGTTTGCTCATGGTGAGAAATAGTTACAGGTTTCACACTGCTGGAAAAGCAAAATGGACAGGCTTGTGTGATGGAGAGCACATCAGCAGGATCTTCACTCTGTCTTCAGCCACACTGAAACCATAGAAATTTGAAGAAGTAACACACAAATAAATAAAATACTTATAAACCACATGTGTTAGATTTTCATCCTTGCATTTAATTCTGGCTGTGATCCTAAATCTAAGATTGTTTTACACTTGATTTGCAAATAGAGAAGTTTGCAAAATTTGGCAGAATTTTGCCAGAATGCCCAACTTCCCATTAGGTTTCCAACATTCAATTTGGATGATGTACTACAAGATCAACTGCTTTCTAACTTCATTTCTCCATTATTTGCAGCAGAAATGTTATTAGATATGGATTTCAGTAATGTGATTACCAATGAGTGCAAATTTTGAAGGGTCTGTGTGGTAACTGCTGGAGGAATTATTGTGCTGCTGAAATAAAACTGCGATTCAGATTTAACCTAATCTTACCCTAAGCTATTCTGAATATTATCAACACCTTTCCATCCCTTCTGAAAATGAACAGGGAAGTAAAATACTCTAGGTGATGGTTTGTTTCCTTGTTTTGTATCCTGACAAAATAAAATAACAGAATTAATTTTTGTATCATTAGAAACAAAGGAATCAAAACTTCCTATGCATTTTGAAGAAGTACTTGGGAAAAAAAACCCAACTATTGATCAAATTTCAGGAACTATTCTTGGTATAGTGGCCAGGTTTTAGTCAATATTTAAAATCTTATATACCTGAGAACTTTCCTATGGGGAATGTGTATCACCTCTGCGTTCCTCCAACTCATCCTCCAAGGGGATTGTTTTCCAAACTGCTACTGGTCTGAGATGACTGAAATGATGGCTTTAACGACTTCTCTGTGGTAAATATTGGAGTTTGCTTGTGTTTGATGTGCTAGTATTTTCTTCCATTTAACTGTACCCTATAATAGCTGCTAAACAACATTTTATTTAGGGTTCACTTGGGAAATTCAGCCCCAAGGTCAGGGTGAGTTAATCTGTAAGAACAGCGAAGCCCCAGCAAGGTGAACCCTGATGCACTTTAGATCTTTCACTGTGGCAGTGTAGGAGTTTCCAAAGCACTGATCACTATCCGTTCCCTGTGCTTTGGGGTTTGCCTGCTTTATGGCCTGCAGTGCCCTCCTCTCCCTGTCCCTGCCAGCAGGGATTGCAGCACTTTGTCTTTCGCCAGATTTGTGTCATGGCCAGGACTCTCAATATTTCTGGTTTCCTCATCTGTTTGTGGTTCTGGGATTATTCCTGAGTGCCTCCGCGTCCTGCTCCCCAAACCCCAGGGTGTGGCACACCCTGCAGTGGTGCGGCACACCCTGCAGTGGTGCATTCCTGTGGAGCATCCTTTGGTTCATCACCAGACTGGGATAAAGAGGCTAGGGACAAGTTAGTGCAGTTAAATTTGGATATTGAGACTCCATTTCAGTCCTCAAGCAGAATAAATTCTGTGTTTGCCTCCATTTATTTCTGTTGCTTGATCTTCACTAGAGCAGGTAATACTTCCCCAAGGACTGGAGTCCGTGGTGCTCCTCTTCCAGGGAATTTTAAAACTTGGCCTTGCAGAAAATTGTCACATTCCTTCAATCTTTCTCAGGTTGCTACAGCTCACTAAATTACTAGAACTGATAATAAAAAATGAGCCTTTTGGGGGGAGAAGTCTGTAATAGCTGGGGGTTTGGGGTTCTTTTCCTTAGCTAAGGTGAGATTTTGGCTATATTTCCAAGTGTCATCAGCCAGCTGATACTAGAAAACTTTTGTAACAACTGCATCAACACTGCCAAACCAGTCTTGTTTCCACATTCGGCGGCTTTACTTCAAATATAAAACAAACTGAAAGAATTGAAATTTGTGCAGTAATTTCTTTCCCAACAGAAACTTGAAAACGTACATTTTTGTTGCAGTTCTTTGCAAGAAAAAAAATCGTATTTATCTTGTTCAGCTGACAGGCTTTGGAAGAGAATGGCATTGTTTTAATGTTTCAGGTTTCCTGTCAATATACATATGTTGCCCAGAATCACACCTGGAAGGCTCAAGCCCTGTCTGGTGATAAATGTTTGGTGATAACAAGAGCAGATGACTGAGTTTATAAACACATTGCTGTACAATGTCTCTACTGTGGGTTTTTTTAACAAATGAGTAAGTTAATGAATAAAATTATTAAAACATATTGATCACTTGCATGTTTTGAGGTGTTGGGGTCTTTGTTGAGAGTTTTTAAAATTCTGTACCTTGAAAAGTACTTTAGAAAAGACAGAAAGTGAGGAGTTCTGTGATGTTGGGAATACATTTGCCCTAACAAATAGTCTTATGAACATTTGAACTGGTTTTTTTAACAGTTTCTTTTTAACCTGAGCAGTAAAGAAAAGCCCTGATTTATGGTGTTCCATAAGGATTTGACATGTTTTCTTAAAGGATTTAGGTTGTTAGGGTTTTTTTGTTTGTTAGCTTAATTATAGCACTTCTTTCTACAGTACTGGATTCTGATTTGCATTAATAACTTGACAAACTGTTTTTTTCCTACTTAAATGGTACAAAAGCCACACTGATGGCAAAATGATTTGAGCTCTTTATAAGATGGGAATGGATGTGCTCCTTTTGCTGTGATTCATGAGGTGGGAGCCCTTGGTCAGCTCTTGGCTCTGGGACAATTTGGGTGGAGCATTAAGTGGGATGGGAGGTCTTGTAGCTCAGGGTATGCGCCTGAACAATCTGCAAACATCTGTCAGTCCTCAGGAAAAATATTCCAAAGCTGGTTAGCCCTTGAACTAGAAGATGTGCAAGGCTGCCTAAAAATTGGAACCTTCTTGTACCTCAGCTGCAGTCCATGCACTACAGAAAGATAGCAGTGCTACCCTCTGGGTGAGATCTTTCAAAACTGTAACAACTGTAAATGTTGCATTAACAGAAGCCATTGGAACACCTGAGCTAGAAGCCCTGAAATTAGAAAAAAAAGAAAAAATATGAAAGAATATTGTTATAAATGAGATAGCCAATTCTTAATAATAATAATGATTTATTATGACAACAATTGGNTTCTAAATCTACACAAATTATTCTAATATATTTATTACAATATGATCTGATGTATCTGTACAATGAAGTTAGTGTTGCTCCCAGCATCCATGCAAACCTGCATGGGAAGGGTATGGACTAAAGCACTGAAAGAAAGGGAACAGGGTTGGAAATCTGCTGTAAAATAAAAAAAGTTTAATATCAAACAGCTTTTTTTTAAATAGTAACAGCTCCTGTGTTATCTTGGGCATCTATTTACTACTATTGGCAGTCAAATCCTGAGGGTGAGCTTATAATTTAATGCTTTACATTAAAGAACTATTCTCATGTAGCACATTTGCCTTGTAGCCTCTGCAAATAAATAACAAGTGTGCCATGAATCACAGGCCAGTGAATGCCATGGCCAAATGGCTAAAACCGCCTGGGCCGTTTTTTGTAGCAGTGGAATAGGAAACATTTATTACAGCCATTATAGACAGCCAAGTGATTTAAGAGCCAAAGAGGTGTCATTTATATAGTGTTACAATTCTTTTAACTCTGAGAAATAAAATAAGCAAGGATCCAAACGGGCTCTGCAGCTGCGTTGCAGCCCCACAAACCTGGGCATTGCTATAAAGTCCATCAAGTGAAGCTGAATTTTACAGCTGCACGTTTCAGTGCTCTATCTTGTTGCCTGACTTCAATATCCTCAAACTTTATGCTGTTTGAAGCACCAATAGAGATAAAATTTCTGTCCTTGCACCTTGTTTCCTTTGAAGTTAGAAAAAAACTTGGTAAGTCACAGAAAACCCTTCACTGTATCACTGCAAAACTGTTTCAGAAAAAATAATCTTGACAACTGGCCACAGCTGCTTCCTCGGGCATTTGTAGTTATATCAGATGTTGCTCATGCTGATGCCATGAATATGGTCTGGAGGGGAAGCAAAGATTTATTACTAATAGTGCTCATTCTTCTGTTGTCATAGAATCACTGGGATCTGCTCTTTGAACTGGGCTTTGCAGAAAGAAAGCCACAGATACTGAACTTCAAAACAAGAGATAACTGAGAGAAATAAATGTTCCAAATGGTGGAGTGTATTCTGGCAAGCACTCGGAAGACCAGCCTTGGTGGGAGACTGGAACAGAGACTGCACAGAAGTGAAATAATTGCTCAAGGGGTTGGTGTATTTTCTGCAAGCACTTATACGTCACCAGAGTTCTCTGGAAATGGTTTGAATTGCTTGTCTTCCAGACACTTGGCAGAAATCATCAGAGGATGTGGGGGTGTTACATCTGTTCATGGCTAAGGATGGCCTTCAGAAGAACATTTTTACTTGCCTTCTCAAAATCATTTAGAGTTACATCTGCTTCTTTGCAAGGTATGAAGTTTCTTACCAGGAACTTCTGCATGGTTTTTTATGTTGTTGAGTTTTCACTTTGAATTTCGCTGTAGGTTTAGAAGATTACATCTTATTCTTTGTGTGCTCTGTAAAGAGGCCTGTTCAGTCTCTGAACATAGAAAACTTGCTGACTTTCCCCAGGGTTGTGGATCTTATTATTTTCTATTTGTTGAATTAATCCTCCTGGGAACCATTCAATTTTTTTTAGCCCTCGAGACTTTCAGAGCTCCATATTATTATGAAAGGTTTAACTGAGTTAAAGTTGTTAGGACAGGGTTTAATTTTGCAGCCCCCATCTTTACAACCTCATGAGGCTGCCTGGTTTGCCCTCCAGTGCATAAAATTTGACACTGAATTGTTCACCTCCAGGAAGCAGTTTTCAAAACTGAGGAGAAAATTGCATAGCAGCAGAACGTGAATTGATGTGTCAGTGAACACCTCTCCCTCCTTATCTGTTGCATTATCTCTTCCCAGCCTTCTTTCAAAGGATCCCAGGACCTGCTGCTCCAACTGTAACTCTCAGCAGTGGTTGAATCCCACTTTTCAGCAGTAATTGTCTCACTCTTTGCCCTGCAGCTCAAACAGGATCCTTTTCAGCTTGGGATGGGTTCCTGACTTGGAGGAAATTGTTTTTCCACTGCCATATGGGGTCTCTCATCCACAGTTTGCAGCACTTCTGCTTCATAAATCTTTCTTATGAGGGAGTAATTGGGTTTAACCCTCCTTGCCCCTCTTCCCAATGCCAGGGATGTGCCTGTGTGTTAACACAGGACCTACATCACAAACTCCTTCCTCAGTGGTTTCTGTGGCTCCAGACAGATCTTTCACAAAGATGTCTTTATTCAGGCAGAGTCTGGGCTATTTGGTGGGCTCTGTGTGCAGTAGTTTTGTGCCAAGGTGCAATTTAGATTAAGACAATTGACTGCAGTGGGAGATTTGATAGGATGAAGAATGAAAGCTCTCGCCCTGAGAGGAATAGTGATGTCTGTTTGTGTGTTCAGGACTCTACCTCAAAATGTACCTATTCCAACACTGAATTTTAGTGTAGGGTATGGAATGTGTCTCTGGCACAGTAGGAGTATATTTGTAAAATTGACTTGGAATGTAGATTAATAATATACTCAGTATATATTTTTCTGTACATTTATTATGCATCTCTTCATTTTCTATGGGAGCAGAAATCTCTGCTGTAATTCCAGCTCTAGGAAGCTGACAGGGCTCAGAAAAGATAATCTGATTGCTGCACTTGCAAAGTATCCCTCCCTTCCAGGGCCAAAGTCAAGGACAGTAAGAAATGCCAAAGCAATAACTATAATTTACATACTTCATGCTCTACACATCCAGGGCCAGTGTTTGTCATCAGTTGCGATCTCTGATCACTCAGTGAGTGTGCTGGTCCTACAAATGTTTTAACTCAGGCAGGACTCTAAAAAATATTCCCAATAAAGACCATAATGGATCATATCAGTTACCAGATTGAAACCACTCTTGATTTCCAAAATTTTTTGACAGGCTGACAACACTGGAGCTGTTCAGCCTGGGGAAG
>VYZR01071362.1:0-12207 GCA_013400675.1 Oxylabes madagascariensis | reverse complement strand
GACTCTTTTTTTTTTTTTTTTAAATATCATCATTGAAGCTAAAATCTTCCACCAAGACCTCACAGGTGTCTTGAATGCCTTGCCTGCCCTCTGAGGGGCAAGGTATTAGAGACAGCATCACAGGCCAGGGAAGAGGCTGAAAATGACAACTTTTCTCCTCTGTTACCTTTCTCAGCACTAAGTTACATGACTTGCCATACATTCAGCTCATCCCAAAAACGTGCAGCTGATGTCTTCCCACACTGAGTACATTTACATAATAGATTAACAAAAAATACCATTAAAAATACTTGTGTCTCAACAAAACAAGCCACCTCATGCATGGCTCAAGTACGTCCTTCTTTACAAACCTGAGAGATAAAGACCATTTACCTCCTCACACACTTTCAGATGCAATGCTATTAACATCACTTTTGAGTCCACACACATGTATGTGAATTTGTGTACAAGAAACCTGACCGGGAAAAAAATTAGGAAATAAACCTACTTTGCCAATATATGCCTTAAAGTGCAAGAATATCAATCAGGGCTAAAATTAGGAAGCAAACATACTCGTGAATAAACAAAACACCATCATGTCCACTAAAATCAAAGTATCATTTGCTGCCAATTAATGGAAAATTATGCGCATTTCACAAAATAAACATAACTGGTGGGAGCTACATGGTTCCAAAAATATTTGCACTTTTTAAAATGGCTTAGTTTGGGTGCCTTTGCTTTAATTGATAGCCCTGCAGAAGTGTATTTTTCTTGGCAGTGCATTTAATCAGTTAAATATGTTGAGAACTATCCAAAAGTGCCTTTATCATTTCAGAACCGGTTTTTTCATTACTCAAGAGCTAGCTATAATTCCAAGAGGCTCACACACAAAGTTAATGTTAGTATTACCAGGTGAGCTTCTAATTTATCAGCACTGAAGTAGAAGTATTTGCTCAGTCTTGAGCAAATATCTGATTGTAACAGCTTGCTGTACTCGTTTGTCAGCTCTCAAATATGATGTTAATGCAGGTTCTTTATTATTTTGAATTTCACTGTCCTCAACAGAAATATTTTGAAGTATTGAAAAACATCCATAAAAGCTCCTATTTTTCTTTTTCAATTGAAGTTATGCAGCTCCAGTAATACCTAAATAGCGTGTTGAAGAACGGTGAGGGCACCAGTGATATTTTCCCTTCTTAAAATGAGTAAGAGCTAAGACTTCTTTTCATCTATACCATGGCAGATGTTTTTAATGTGTTCCCACTGTATTTAGTATCTGAATTAATCCAATAGCCTCTCTAATTTGAGGGCAAATCTGCTCTTTTTCTGACAAGCTGAAATGATTAAAGCAGATCAAAAAATTCAGCCAGGACATTCAAAATGCTTCACCTTATAAAAATAGTCAATCCTCCTATGTAGTATCCAGGAAATGGCCAAATACTTGGATGTCAGTAAAGCCAAACAACATGAGAGACACTTGAAAGAATAAAAATAAATTGCTTAACTAAAAAGATGGAAGGCCCAGTGGCCATGCTTATCTCATTTTTACAACAGTGTGTTCTAATATTGCACAGCAGGGTGGATTTTTTCTGTCGATAGCGACATAATAAGTCATTCAAAAGTAAAAGAGAAGCTATTTACTTACTTCGCAGAGGCTTTTAATGTCTCGCCATCTTTTGTCCAAGTATATTTCACTTCACTAATACCAGCTGTTTCACACAGTAGATTGACAGCATGAGTATTCTTGGTCAGAAAAACTGTATTTCCAATTCGTACAGTTACTGTTTTGTTGAAGGAAACTTGAGGAATTTCCTTTTGCCTCATAATAACTGGAACCTTCTGGTCAAACATTAACTTATCAACCGTTTTTGTGCTGAAACGTTCAGATTCGTTTGGCAATTTGCCTGTGAGTTTTGAGGCAACTTTCTCATCCTGGGCCCCCTTCCATTTTTCAGTAGTTGGTTGTGGAGGCTTGGATAATTCAGCAATCAACTGGTAGATGAGCTGGGACGCCAAGTCATCGCTGACTTCTCCAGTTTCAATGAGCTGACTCATGTTCCTCATGAGCTCCTCGAACTGCGCGGTGTCCATGCTGTAGGCACCCTGGAGGACTGCAGCCTCCAGGCGCTTGTTCCTGAACTCACGGGAGCCAAAGTCTTCTGCTGAATTGCTCCCAAAGCTTCCAAGGTTCCTCAGGAACGGCTCATCATTTACTTGCCTGTCACCCAGGTAGAGCTCGTTCTTCTTGCTCCACATCTGCCACATTTTGCTCATCTTGTTCCACTTGGCCCCGAGGCTGTTGGCCTCGTTGTGGTCTGGGTCACTGACCTGGCTGGGCTGCTTTTGGGGGGGTGGGGGCTCGATGAGCCTGTTGTCAGTGCCGATGAGTTTGAGCACAAAGGTTTCGTGCGCAGGGCCTGCAATGCACCGGTACACACCGATGTCCTGAGCTTCCAGACAGTGGATTTTCAGCGAGCCTGACTTGGTGATGCCAAGCCTTTTGGAGTTTTGTAAGTGCTGTCCATCTTTCTCCCAACGGATAAGGGACTTCTGGAACCTTCGCACAGGGCACTTAATTACCACAGAGGTTTTTGGGAGTAAGTAGGCTCGGCTTCCTATAGTAAAATTAATGCGCTTCTCTGGCCTTGTCTGAATATAAACTCGCTGAACGCTGACAATCCGAGGTCCATGGGCAGAGAACTTTGCTGAAAGCTTGGGCTTGATCTCTGCAAGAAAACAAAGTGTTGAAAAGCATCTAGTCATTGGCAGTCATGCTTATAAAATCTGCTTTTCACAGAATGCTTGAAAGAGCTTTTCCTGACTTTTTTCAAGTGAGACTGCAACGCACAGAGCCTTTATCTGAGTCACAAAAATGCAAAAATATGAACAACATGAAACCATAACATTCACTTGCTTCGGCCAAGAATTCTATTG
Source organism: Oxylabes madagascariensis (assembly GCA_013400675.1). Taxonomy (NCBI): domain Eukaryota; kingdom Metazoa; phylum Chordata; class Aves; order Passeriformes; family Timaliidae; genus Oxylabes; species Oxylabes madagascariensis. The sequence continues at coordinate 9,294 of VYZR01071362.1, read as the reverse complement.
CTTCTTCCCCAAATCTCCTAACAATAAAAGGATACAGGCAACATAAACCTATGTGAAGGACGTAGATAGTGCACACGTATATGAAAGGATATATATACATATCTTATATATTGCACCATATATATGTTCCTATTACAGTTATATTTCCTACTGCTGCCTCAGAAAGGCCAGGCATGATGGAAATGAAAAAACTGAATTAAAAAAAATGTGAACACATTATCACTTTCCCCACATTTGAGCACTGTTGAGTGCAGAATGACCTAAATAAAACAAAATCTATCCAAAATGTAAGGCTCCCCATGACTCTTATTTAAAATGTTGGCTGGCTGTGCTGGTTGTCTGAGTCAAGCCAAACTGATACAGTGCAGGAGGTGAAAGAAGCAGTCAGTGAAGACACAGTACATGGAACAGGCAAAGCCACCCTGTAATCATAGGCTGAGGGTAATTCATTAGGGTTGAAAGATGAGTTGCTGACAGTGTCGTGCCAGGAAAGTAGGGAGGGAAGGGAGGAAAGAGAGAAATAAGGCATCATTTTGAGAGGCCGAATATAGTGATCAGATGAATTGACAAAAGCAGGCAATAACAGCATAAAGGTTCGTGTAGGCTGGGTATAGAGACACTGGGTATTATGAAGCTCCTCCTGCACTGAACTGCAGGCACCTGGATGCTGGGAGGTTTCTAGGGAGCTGCCTGGATGAACAGCACCACGGGCAGGCTTTCCCAGCAGAGCTGGGGAGGCAGAGCGGCACTGCAGTGTTTTGGATGCTCACCTGGCTGAGAGCACCACTCGGGGAGGAGCAAAGCTGCAGGAGCAAGGACATGCATCCCGAGCCCTCCCAGGCTAGATCGAACCAGCCACACGGGAAGAGTCGGGAATAATGATGTTGGTGCCAGAAAACAGCCCAGGTGTGTTTGGTGACCCAGCGTTTTGGTAAGGGACAGAGGAAACTTCAGCCGCAGCACGAGCGGATGAGCCAGGAAATGGACACACAGATCACAACACTCAGCTCGTCTGAAGCTGAAATCAGCCCTGCTTTTCCACTCAGGAGGTGCTTTAATAAAAAGGCAACTACACTGATGGCACATAAATGATACCCAAAAAGCCGCATATATATGTGCTCCAAATATGCTGTGAAGAAATAGGTGAAAAGCTAAATGCTTCAAGCATTCAATAAGTGTGTTCACTATAGGAACTGCACCCTGGAGTGCGTTCTTATGCTTATAAAACAAAATGGTTGTTTTCAATGTTTTGGGTAATAAGTTCAGACCTGTGGGGATATCATGGTTTCATAATTACACAGCTTTTAAATTGGGATTCGTTATCCAGATACAAGCTTCTCTCAACCATTTCACATGGCACAGCAATTAAATTGTTTTAGGCACTCAGTTTACTAAAATTATTAAAGTAGCGTCCTGTTTTCAATAAGTTTTTGGGCCCCAAATATTTATTTTCAGGGAAGCGTTCCAGTATTATATCTTCCATTTCCAAAATCCATCTTACAGACACAGTAAGTGTAACTTTAAACACAAATTAAAATACTTCAGGCTGTGGTCTGTTTACACTAGTTATTCCAACTTAGAATTAAACCCAGTGCGCACTTATAAATATGTTAACAAGTCTCATCTATTTCATTTCTTTAAAAAAGACAGACCACTAACTCTCATTAGCAGCTCAACACTAAAGGGTGTGTGTGTTTTTACTGGTGACTGGTGAGCAAGGATGAGAGTGAAACAAAGTTCAGAGCTGTGGATGGCAGGCCATATAAACACAGAAGGTCATATGAATGTATGAGGCCATGTAAGTGTGCATTCTCTAGATCCTCACTGTCATTCAGTCTGGCAGCTGCTGAGCTAATGGACTGCTTGGGAGAGTAAAGGTAAATCTTAAGGAATATGTGCTGGAGCCATTGGACCTCATTATCACCTGATACAAATCCATCTGCATCTGTGACCTGTAATGGTCCTGAACAGCTTCAGCTGAGTTTCAGATCCTGGTGACCTCAGGGCTAGACTGGTGTTATTTCCTATTTCTCAGAGCCCAGAGTCAGGAATGTTTCTACTTAATAAGCACTACTGAGTCAGAAAACAGCTACGATTACAAGTCTCAGGGTAAAAGATCAAGTCTAAAATGACTCAGCATTGTCATGAGACAGTAAAAAAAGCACTCATCTGAGCCACAGAAGCATGACCTTGAGGAGGGAGATTTAGAAACTGCTCTCCAAGGCAAGAACCCCCAACAGCACTCACACCACGCTGCTCCTCACCCATCCACATCACTCCTTGTCCTACAGACACGATCTGTTTCTACCTTCTACTCAGTCCACCTTCAAGGCAGCCTCAACCCACAGCTGCAGGAGGAGGAGATGCCTCCTGCACGTTCCTGGGAATCCAAAGCCTGCTGCTGTCCCAGCCCTGGCTCCTTCTGGATGACCCAAACAGGAGCTACAGCTATGGACCAGCCTCACACCTTCCCCTGCCTTCCTGCTGCCCTGTGAGAGAATCACCAGGCAGATCTGAGCTGCAAAGGCTTCCTTGCTCCAAAGGGTCATGGAAATGGAGGGAGAGGAGAGTGATTTTCTTTATGACTTTGATCTGTACCCATTCTGGCTGATGGTGTTCCCTCTGCAGCCCCGTGTGCTGCTCTCTAGGCACTGTGCTGGAAGCTGACATGGTAACATTAATATCAGTCTGAGCTAAACAATTTGCAAACCAGCTCCACTGCCATTCAACTATCCACAATTAATTAAATTCAGATAGATATGCAGCTCAAAATATTTTATTAAACCTTATGCCAAGGACATTCCTGAAAGTCCACAGGGCTTTATTTAAGTGGAGTTTTGAACCTCAGGATTTTGGCATGTTAATCTGAAATGCAGGCCAGGAAAAGAAGTTTCATATTATGTATGAATCAGTAATTATTCTATTTCTTATTTTGTTTTGTGAATAATTTCTAAAACAAAGCTTCAAAATGTATAAAGTAGCTATTTCTTCACAACACTATGAGTTGGGTCAAAACATGGCTATTTCTGACCTGTGATCAGAACCAGGCCATAGATAAAGGCTTTTTGTTTTCCCCCAGCTCAAAACTAAAAGCTCTTTTTTCCCCCTGTCTTCTCAGCACCCTGCTCCCCAAACCTGCAAACCATATAAAGGAAGGGGAGCACAGGTACAGACATAAGGAACCTGCATTTAGATCTGCCTGTTCTAAATTAGCCCATGTATTTGAACATACTCTGTATCAGAGAGGTTTTTCCATAGCTGCTAAACTCACAGTTAGTGCAACTACCATCAGTGTCATAACCCAATTGTGCCCAAATTGTACAATTTCCATAGAGAATCCTTCTGAAAAGATTCGTATATAGACAATAATAAAATATCATATTTTTTAAAGAATGTCTGTACTGTCACCACTCCCTGTACAGCTAATGAGGCCAGGATTCTAATTTTTACAAGGAGAGATAGAAATTATACCTAAAATTATCACTGGCACAGAGTTTCTGGTTTTGAATTCCACCATGTTAAGCAAAATGTCCAGTGTAATACAAATGTACAGTGAAAAGAAAAGGCAGCAGAACTGGATTCTTATCTTTTCTAATGTCCTTTGTAATTTATGTTAAATTTATGAATTTTTATTTTTTTCCAGTTGGAATAGTGTAAATGATAAAGGAAAATCAGATCAAATTGTGCATAAGAGTGAGAGGTATGTACCATAATATATATATTCCAAAATTACTTCTTGAGACCTTAACCTTTGTTTCTGAGTGGCAGAAATAAAAATAAAACCAATCCTGTTATTACTGGTATAGTAATTATGACACTCGGTTTGTGCCAAGTTACATTGTGATAAGTAGATGAGTGAATTAATGTTCATACAGATTTTTCTTTACAAATACATCATTCCAAATCATCAAGGAACCAGATAAAGTCACATACTTACTGTTGCAGGCATTAATCTGACAAGACCTTACAAGCAGTGAAGGAGACAGACCACTGCACATCGATCCATTTAATGTGACATATTGGCCCTTTGCTGTTAGGTTTTGGCAGGCAAGCTTCCTTCTCTGGATTCCAACACCACAGCTTACTGAGCACTGTGAAAGGAAGGATGCAGTCAATCTAAACTTGGTGCTCCACACCACACATACTAATTTTAAACTAGTTTGTTTTGTGGTAGGTTTTTTAATTTTTTTTAAATTTTTTCGTTCTGAGAGAGTACGTACACTCTACTTCATAGGAATCCTTGTGTTATCTAGTTGTTAGACTCTGATATTATTAAACTGTCTCCACTTTTCCAGGCAACAAGAATATAAGACAGACAGTTTTTCCAGCAAGCAAGGCATGAATTAAAATAACATGACAGTATTTATGCCCAGCCATGGGCAAAACAGAGCAATGAGATCTAGTACCTGACAGAAACAATTCAGCAGGTTCTAAACATACTCTGGCAAGTCTCTCAACCCACTCTCTTAAGTTGTGTTGCATGAAACTGTAATTGCATCTTCTAAATTCAATTTTCTAAATCATTTTAAATGGGGAGTGGTAGCAAGCTTGCATTAAACAGGAAAGGAGGAGGATGTGTTCCAGAACAATGCAAAGATTTGCTTTTTGGAAGCTGTACCATGAAATTATTGATAGCTAAACATGTCTGGTAGAAAGCATGCAATGTTCTTCAGTGACTGAAGCCCTGCCCAGGAGGGAGGGCTGTGATCAGTCTGGCTGCAGGCAGGGGTGCACAGTTTAGTTCAGTACAGCTCTTGTGACAGCTTCAGCTGCCCGGGCAGCTCCAAACAGCTCATTTACCCAGGCAGAAATCTTCAGAGCTTTCGTTGCAATGGAGGGTTTTGGTTCACCATTGCTGAGGTTTGCTCACCTTGGACCATTCTCCAAAGACCAGCTGAGGAGGACAATCAACTTTTGCACATGCTTTACTAGTTGGCAGTTTGGGCTCCTGGCAGGTGTCATCAGGGTGTTTCAGGAAACTTCCATCTGTCAGCAGCTGCTTACAGGACACTCTGCGGGTCTGAATCCCTCCTCCACATGTGCGTGAACACTAAGGAGGAGAAGAATTAAATACAGCATTTACACCTGCATGGACACCTGTGCTCTTGAAAAATGACATCTACTTTCAATGAAAAATCAAGCAGCATGGAAAATTCATCTGTTAAAATATTTAATATATTAGAGATGAGGAGAACTGGAGTTCAAATGTCAAGGATACCACCTGAATGCATGGAAGTAGTAGAAATCTTAGAGAAAAGCATGCATCTCATGCATATATCTATGTCCCTTACCAGTTAATACAAAAAAAAAAAAAAAAGGTAGTGTGTTTAGAGAGCACAGGGAGAGAGATGATGTATGGAATAACAGATGTCATTGTTTGATGCTCAGACAACGGCACAGACTCTCTATTAGAAGGCTAGAAAATGAATTTATTTTTTGAGATTTGACTCTCTTATATAGTATTTGACACAGACCAATTTGATTGGTGAAACAAAGGCAAACCTCTTCAATCACATTGGTCAAAACAGATGTTCGTTAAGAAACCTCTCCCATGAGAAAGAATGGATAAACATAGGTACAGTTACAATAACATCTCACTTGTTTACAGAAGTTTTCCTGGGAAGAATTTTTCCAGAAACGAAAACATTAAAACCAGGGCTACAGACAGGTATCCAGCCTTCTGAAATCCTAACCAGGACTTCCACCTTCTCCTGTGACCGCCCATCGGCACAGGAGTCTAAAGCAGAGTGTTTGGGTTAGTTTGTCCTAATGATGGAAGCTGAAACACACACAGAAGGTCGGGAGCTGCCTTCCGTGCTGGAGAGTTTCAAGTCCCTGGCCAGAGGAGCACATTTAGACTCTTTCTGTGACCCAGCCATACCTGTTGCCATTCCTCAGCGTGCCAAGCAGGGGGACAATCGATCTGGTTACAGGCTTGCAAGGAGTGAGGCTTTGGGTCTTTGCACTGGTGGGCAGCAGGAGCAGGCTCCCCGGGCTGCTGGCAGGACACGTCCCTGGTCTGGATCCCCACCCCGCAGGACGCCGAGCAGCGGCTCCAGGGGCCGCTCTGCCACCTGTCCCAAAAACAGCCAAAAGTTCACCTTTAGCCACCGACCTCAGCCTGGGGAAGGAACAGTCTTATCCAAACAGAGCCCAGCAAAAAGCACAGCTGCAGGCATGGTTATTGATCAATGGCTAAAACACCCCTTTGGTTTGGCTGGAGCACAAAAGTATAAATTGGATTTATAAACTTGCAGGTAACGAGTAAATGCAGAATGTATTAATAATAAAGTAATAAACTGTCATTTTCAGACAAATTTTACTCCAGTATTTACCTTCAGAGTGGTCCTCTTAAAAACAGCCTGTTGGCAACCTGCTGATGTTTACATTGATAAATGTAAATATGTAAATAGACCTTTCTCATGTTTACAAACCTTCCTTTAAGCATGTATATGTTTTCTATAAAACATCCTGTTCCTGTTAACTTCTTCCCTACATTTAGCAAGAGCAGGTTTCTGCAAACAATTTGAAACAATTTGCAAAGGATCTGGGATGTCAGAGATCAGAAATGGGTAAATAAGTCAGCATGCATCAAAATTCACAAATGGTCTTTTCAAGTGATCAAACGACCTAGATATTTTCTTGGATTTAGACTGGGCTTGTTCTTTCCCCAGAATCTTCAAATAAGCATAAGAATTAAGTGGGGCTATTTAAGAAGCATTAAATAAAGGTGCCTTTAAATCATAATTTCATTTTTTTTTTTCATTTAGTAAAGATAAAAAGTAAACATCCTCAGCTTTTTTTTGTGAAATATCCTCAAAATTTTCCTTCTACCACTTGGAGAGTTAAGGCTCTTTTTCCAACTCTGGCAGATATTTAGCATGGAAGAGATTTATTTCAGAAAATGTCCCCTATTTCATCAGTGAGATATGAAGAGTGGAAAAGGAGTGAACAAGACCAAAAAACACCCTAATCCCAAAACCTTGTTGAAAACAGAAGTAGTGAAATTCCATCCCAAAAGCATGACCACAGCCCTGCAATCTGAGCCCTTTCTGAGAAAGCCAATGTTTATTTTAGCCCCATTAACCCTTCCTTTGCCACCACATGATTCCATTATTACAGGGTACCTCGGGGGGCAGAGCTTCGTGTTGCAGGTCCGAGTCATCGGGGGTGGCCTCTTGGAATTGTCACACAGGGTTTCATTGACACCTTGTTTTGTGTCTACATGCAGACACATGGCAATTGCTTCCTGTGTGCCTGCATTTGAAAGGAAAACACCCATGGAAACAGTGAAGTTGGAACAGATTTCTGTAAAGCTTGCTCTTGATTAATACCCAGCAAAAAAGCACTGAATTGGACAGCAGGCTTAAAAGTAACATCTCAAGCAAAAAGGAATGCTGAGACAGTTTACATATTTAATACTAAGAAGATATTTGTGAATTATATCTTAACTTTACTTCTGTGATATTTAAAAGTCGTGATTTGTCATTCTACTGCTCTGAAAACCAATAAAAAACCAAGTTTTTCTGTCAAGCTACTACCAGAAGCTGCATCTACTGGTTCTGTAATGATCCTAAACCAACTACTACCTCCATTGCCAAAATTGAGGAAAAAGTGATTCCTTCTCACTTACCTTGCCTTTAATAAAGAGCTAAAGATCTGCAAAATTTGTTATAAAAATGCAGAAAACTTGCAAAGCTATAGTCAGGAGAAATGTTCTGTGTTTAGTCAGCCATTCTCAGTGGCCAAGAGATGCAATGGTTTTGCTGAAGGCAGCAAATCTGACCCAGCCTAGAGCTTTCCTCACTCGTTACCATTCTTGGCACCTTCTGATCTGCAGCTCTTGCTACCTGGATCTTATTACTAAAGCATGGAAGATTAGTAATGCTCAAATTTCTATGAGCAAAATGAAACGTAATATAAGTTTCCTTTAGAACAAGACACATTCAGTGAACTACTTCTATTTTAAACTTCTGCAATTATCCAATTTTATATATCATATATTTTAGTATGAAAGCCTTGCTCAATTTCAAAGCTCACTCACAAGGCACATAAAATACAAGATGGTTGTGATGTGCTTGGGGGATTCTGTGTATCTGGGATGTTCTATACAAGCAATGCTAATGATCCAAATCCTGTAGAACTAAAGAGCTGAAATCATAAAATATCTTCATTGTTTCCAGGTAAAAATGGCTCTTGAAGAGTTATAGTTTCATAGAATTTAAATTCCTTGCCTTCTTATCTTTTACTTATCTTCAGTGATTTTGTAATGGCTGCTGACCACCAGCCATTCCAGTGGGCTGGAATACCTGACACAGAAAGTTCCATCCCCAGGCCAATATTTCTCTCCTGTACACTGTCATTTTTATCAAAAACCATGGATGTTCCCTCCATCTCTGAACAATTTTGACTCAATCCAGTGTATCAGCCAGCCCAGGCCACAACCCCACTTGAGCCAGTCCAACTACCTCAGACACCTCAGCAGGGGTAAAGCAGTAGCGATTTTCAGAGTAACACAGATTCTGATTTCTTTCAGGTTCTCTGGTACACCTCGAGATCCCCTCTGGGACTCATTTGCAGTTCAGAAAGACCTTGTTATATAAATGTTTTGACTACATCTACAAAGTGATGAATTTTTATAGAACAAAAGACTTGACCTTAAATATGATTGACAACCTATTCAGTTCTCTTGTATCAAAGTATTGATAATTCCATTAACGTAGAACACACACATCATGGGAAAACTATTTTACTAGTCAGGCTGAGAATAAATATTTAACAACAAATATCATGACTGTAATACAGACATGAAAATGCCCAAAGATGACAAAACGATAAACCTATTTTTTGTTATAGAAGTAGAGGAATCAAAAGCCTTCTTTCCAGTCAATCCTGAAGTGTTTAACAGGAGCAGGTTCCCTTTTCCCTTACATAGGAAATGCAATTTGACTGTCTATAGGAGTGAATGAAGCATTTAGAGTTGGATCCTGACAGAAACAGACGAGAAATCAAGTCCATGCCAAGCGTCCGTATACTCTATATTTTAGGTCATAATCTACCCTTATGCTACCAAGCTTTACCTTCACTGACCTCCCTGTGTTGCGGTGAGAAAACCGTGCCCCAGGGTGATTCTGCTGCTCTGGAACAGGTTGCAATACAAAGAATCGTCTTAATATCTCACACAAAGGAGGGGAATGAAATGAAATTCCCCTCAGACCATCTAAATTGGCAATAATGTCATGAGAACTTTTTATCTTGGTGTTACATAAGCTAAATTGGAACAGCCAAAGAACA